>JAEPBF010000040.1:0-287145 GCA_019739055.1 Passiflora organensis | reverse complement strand
TTTGTTGATGCATACTGCTGAGTATCCTTATGTGATTTATTATCATTGCCAGGTATGTTTTTATATATTGTTGTCAAGTTTGCTGAGCATGTGATTGATTTGTTTGCAAGGAAAGTATGTTTTGTGTGAACCTATGCTTGCCGAATGTGAATATGTGTGAGACATGTTTGTTGCCGAATGTATGAGATATGGTTTTGCATGATTTCTATGTATGGTTTGTACTGTTGTTTAGTGCTTATGTGTCGGTTTAGGTAATTTCCGAGTGTGCATTGCATGTGTGCATGTGGTTTCCAAAATTTCCATACTCGTGTGCATGAGTACTTTGATTTCTGGCACCTGCATATCGCCCGGTGTATGCCTCTCCACCAGGTACCACTTCTTTTCCTAGTATCGTAATTAGTTATGTATTAAGTAACAATCGTATGTTTGTATAGTATGGAAAGGTTGACAGCTATAAGGGATCAACGGGGTAGGTATGAGGTTCAGGCTGAACAGAAGTTTGTTGAGCAAGAGGAGCCGAATGCACAAACTGAGCAGGGAGGGCAAGCTGAGCCCGAAAACCAACCTGAGGCACCAGCCATCGATCATGTGATGGTACAAATCTTAAACGTATTGCAAGGAATTGCTGCAAATCAACAATGTATGGAGGCGCAACTTCAGAATGCTTCTGGACACGCGCCTATGGAAGAACCTATTCCTCCACTTGAACCTGTACAGCCGACACATCCTAAGGAGGCTGAGAGACTTCCCGTCATGATTACAAAACTATTGAAGAAGGTTTGATAGTTGGGATGTAAAGATTTCAATGGTTCAGCTGGAGCTGCTGCCGCTCGCGAATGGATCGATACCTTGTGCTGAGTATCTTTGTTTTTACGTATCTTTGATGATGACAAGGTAGCCATCGCCACTTTCCTATTGGAGGGATAAGACCTTGCATGGTGGACAGTTGTGAGCTTGCGATTTGGCGATCGTCTGCCTACATGGGAAGAATTTCGATATGAATTCGACGAAAAGTTTTATACGAGATTCCATAAAAGCGAGCAGTGACAAGCTTTCTACAAGCTTGAACAGGGAACCCATTCGGTTCTGGAATATGAAAAGGGATTAAGGGAATTGTCCCAATTTGCACCTGAAGAGGATTGCTTACCGTACCAGCTTGCGAGGCAATTTCAGGATGAGCTGTGTACCGAACTTAAAACTATCGTTGGTACAACACCGGAACAGAATGTTTAGGAACTAATGGTTGCTATGACTGAAGCCGAAAAGGTCATCCAAACCAAGAATCTATCCGCAACCATTAGTGGTAGATCCTTCAGACGAGAATCAAAATTTAATCGGCGTACGAGACTCTATCCTTTAAGGTCCTATCCTTTAAAAATTAAAAGCAATGGAAGTAATAACAAGAAGAACTTTTCTGGTTCGAATTCCAATGGATCTACGTGGAATTCTCAGCAACGTTGATGTTACAATTGTGGTGAAATAGGGCACATTCAGCGAAAATACCAAAAGCCGAGATGTATCACAGGTACATCTAGTGCGAGCCGAGGTGGGTAAGCTAACCCCACCAAACTGCCAACACGCGCACCAGGAGGACCATCCAACGAATCCACAGGTGAGGTGCAACCAAGACCAACAAGGCTATTCACCCTAACTGATGCCGAGGGTAGTCTTAATGTGGTGACAGGTACTATTTCATTCTTTTCTCAAAATGCGAAAGTATTATTAGATCCTGGAGCAAATAGATCATTTGTAAGTCCAAGGATAGCACTTACCACGGATCAACCTCTTTCTCCTTTGACTCCTCCTATTGCAGTTTTAACTCCTTTGGGAGAGCAACTGATTTTTGATCTAGTTTACATCGGCTGTGCTGTACGTATGGGTCCAAATCTACTTGAATTGGATCTAATTCCATTAGACATCCGAGGGCTAGATGTGATTTTAGGCATGGACTGTCTGGCGAAATATCAAGCCCATATGGAATGTTTCACCAAACTTGTGTGGTTCACTTTTCCTGATGGTGCCGAGTACTATTTTGAAGGTGATAAGGAGAGTTGTTCCAACTTCCATGATATCCTGGCTTGATGCAAAGCGACTAATCAGTAAAGGATGTATTGCGAATCTTGCGTACGTACATGATATTTCCAAAAAATATTCAGGTCTGGAGTCTGTCCCAGTGGTTTGCGAATTTCCAGAAGTACTTCTAGAAGACATAGCCGGTCTACCACCAGTAAGGAAAGTGGAATTTGGCATTGAGTTAGTGCCTAGTATGAATCTGATTTCCATTCCTCCGTATCGTATGGCTCCTGTGGAAATGAAGGAACTAAAAATGCAATTTAAAGATTTGCTGGATCGTGGTTTCATCCGACCTAGTGTGTCATCTTGGGGAGCACCTGTCTTGTTCGTGAAGAAGAAAAATCGTTTGTTACGATTATGCATTGACTATCGGCAATTGAATCGTGTGACCGTGAAGAACAAGTACCCTTTGCCACGCATCAATGATTTGTTCGACCAACTCCAAGGTGCAACTGTGTTCTCCAAGATCAACCTCACATCTAGATACCATCAACTGTGAGTTTGTGATGCTGATATTCTGAAGACCGCATTCAGATCGCGATATGGCCACTACGAATTTCTGGTAATGCCATTCGGTTTTACCAATGCACCAGTTGTGTTCATAGATCTGATGAATCGTGTGTTCCATGAGTTCCTGGATAAATTTATCATAGTCTTCATCGACGAAGTTCTAATTTATTAAAAATTGGAAGAGGAACATGCTAAGCATTTGCGGATTCTGCTGAATGGTTTGAAGGATCGGCGGTTGTTCACAAAGTACTCCAAATACGAATTTTGGTTACGAGAAGTCAGTTTCTCTGGCCATGTTGTTTCCGCCCAAGGTACGTTAGTTGATCCGAAGAAGATCGAAGCTGTAGTTGCTTGGGAACCTCTGTGAACTATGTTCGAAGTTCGAAGTTTCCTTGGTTTAGCAAGATACTACCATCGTTTTGTTAAGAATTTTTCATCGCTTGCCGGACCATTGACAAAACTGATGTGCAAGAGTGAGCCATTTGTGTGGAACGAGAAATGCCAGCAAAGTTTCGAAGATCTGAAAAACCGGTTAGTTTCCGCACCTATCCTTACATTACCTATTGGGGGAAAGGAGTATGTGGTTTACAATAATGCATCGAAATCCAGACTTGGATGCGTATTGATGTACGACTGGAAAGTCATTGACTATGCTTCCCAAGAATTGAGACCACATGAAAGCAACTATCCTAAGCATGACTTGGAAGTTGCAGTCGTGGTGTTTGCATTGAAGATATGGCGACATTACTTATACGGCAAGATGTGCCGAATCTTCACCGATCACAAAAGCCTAAAGTATCTCCTTATGCAAAAGAAGTTGAACATGAGACAATGAAGATGGGTGGAGCTAATTAAGGACTATGACTTGATCATCAAATATCATCCTGTAAAAGAAAATGTAGTTGCTGATGTCTTAAGCCGAAAGTTTCATCCTCTATACCCATCGGTTTTGACCTATATGCGCACCCATTACATGCCTTTGTTGCTGAATTTTGAAGACAAATCATGTACATCTTGGCACCAATTATTCTGGTTTATTGTTGGCACGAATCGAAGTCACACCTACCTTGACTGAGGAAATCCGGAATCAGCAATTAGAGGATCCAAAACTAATTGAAATTCGGAAGCAGCTTTCTGATAGTGTTGATGCCATAGTTTGTGATTTCAGAATACGAAATGAAGAAGTACTTGTCTTTAAAAACCGGGTATGTGTTCCACAAGATGTTGATATTCGTAATCTTATTTTATCTGAGGCGCATAGTTCGAAGTTCGCTATCCATCCTGGTAGCACAAAGATGTACTAAAATTTAACGGAGCAGTATTGGTGGCCGAACATGAAGTGTCACATTGCTGAGTTCATTTCCCAATGCCTCGTATGTCAACAAGTAAAGATAGAACATCAAAGACCCATAGGGTTACTACATTCACTTTCGATTCCAGAATGGAAGTGGGAGCATGTCACAATGGATTTTGTGACTGGTTTGCCTAGATTACAGCAAGGATACAATGGCATTTGGGTGATCGTAGATCGATTGACGAAATCTGCACACTTCTTACCTGTTTGTGTGACAGACACACCTCAGAAATTGGTTGTTCGTTACTTGGATGAGATTATCCAATAGCATGGAGTGCCAGTTCCAACATTTCAGATTGTGACCCTCGTTTCACATCATGATTTTGGGAGAAATTCTAGAATGCGTTAAGTTCAAGATTGAATTTCAGTACAGCATTTCATCCCCAGACCGATGGTCAATCAGAGAGGACGATTCAGACACTCGAAGACATGTTATGTGCGAGTGTGTTAGACCAGCATACCGATTGGGATCGATGCCTACCATTGGCAGAATTTTCTTACAACAATAGTTTTCATGTAAGTATCGGTATGGAACCTTATGAAGCATTATATGGGAGACGTTGCAGGACTCCCATTTGCTGGAATGAAATAGGCGAAAAACGCCTAGACAATCCGGAATTGATTGATCAAGCAACGGAACAGTTGAACTTGATTCGACAACGGCTAAAAACAGCCCAGAATTGACAGAAAAACTACATTGATAATCGATGGAGGGAGCTAGAATTTTAGGTAGGTGACAAAGTGTTTCTGAAGGTCGCCCCATGGAAAGGAGTCCTTCGTTTTCAGCAACGAGGTAAGCTAGCACCTTGTTACATTGGTCCGTATGACATTGTCGAGAGGATCGGCCCTGTTGCATATCAACTTACCTTACCTCCAAATATGGAAAAAATTCACAACGTGTTTCACCTTTCAATGTTGAAAAAGTATGTGTAAGACCCTACTCACGTGCTCGAAGAACCCCCAGTTGAAATTGCTGAAGACCTATCCTATCCCGTACAGCCAAAAGCCATACTAGATCGGTCAGTTTGAGAGCTTCGCAGTCGAAGCATGCCTATAGTGTGAGTTGTTTGGCGTAATGGCCAAATTGAGACAGTCTTGGGAGACTGAGGAATCTATGCGGGCAAAATTTCTTTATTTGTTTGCTTACGTACTTATTTCTGGTATTAATTTCCTTTAAATTGATTCTTTATTTGTTGATAATTACCTTAGGAAAAAAAAACCCTAAGTTTAAGGGGGGATAGTTAAAAAATTTAATTTTAATAATTATCTTACTTTAATTAAGTCTTTAAGATAGGGATTATAATCTCATAACCATCTTATATAAATAGGAAGTCAGCCACACAAAAATCTTAAACAGAAAACACACAAAATTCGTAAAACCTAAAAACTCTACACCTTTCAGTTTCTGCCAAAATCTGTTTGAACTTCAAACAATCATAACTCTCTCATCGTATTTCAGGTTGATTCTTATTAAGTTCTTGGCTATCACATCACACATCCAAAGGGGAGGTACTTGCAGCATCTGATCACTAGTTTCTGATAGGTTTGGTGAGTGGAATTGGTATGGAAATAGGGTATTTCATTGGATATTGGATATGCATACTTAGTTTGGTTTTGGCTTTGCGTTGTAATGCTATAGGTAGTGCAAAATTATTGAATAAAGACAAGGGAATAACTACTTGTTCAGAGACAAGAGAGGTAGGATCTAAGCCTCATCAGTTTCTCTAGAGATCCTTGTTGTTTGCTTGCTAATTTCAGTGACTCTACATATAATGATGCTGCATGCACACATATTGTAGTAGGAATGCCTGAATTGCGGACCAAGATGCGATCCTTTAGGCTATACTAATTCTCTTAAGATAGGATATGAGTGCCTAGTTTGCATGTGTGGTGTATTGAACATGTTGATTGTGTTTTGACATGATTAAGGATACCTTGTTGTGGTATTGTGTTTTGTACTTACTTGTGTGCACTGGTACGTGTTGTGTGTTGTGGTTCCAATGATTAAATGATAAGACTTCCTATGATGTTTTATTCACTCCGTATTATACCAGAATGATTGTCCAATATCATACTCCATTTGTTATTAAAAATTTAATGGTTAAGCCTGGTGGGATTCAAATAGGTTCTAGGTATCTTTGGGCTTGTTTGGATTACACGGCAGTAATGACCTTAATTGGAGCAAAGATTCAAAGATTCAAAGGATGAATTCATAATTTTACAACATGAATGGATGCTAAACAATCATACAAATAAGAGAAACAACTACAGAAATCAATTAAAGGCAGAATCACACAATTTTTAAACTTAATCCCCTTGAAATACAACTTAACTTAAGACAAAAAAAACTCATTTTCAGAAAGAAAACCCAGAATATTTTGAAAGAGGATGAAGAGAGCTTTCCAATAAGCTATTATTCATAAGAATCCGACAAAGGATGAGAGAGTTATATCTTTTTGAATTTCAAGCAAATTTTAGCATTTCTGCCAAATTACAATTTAACTTTTATCATAAAAAAAAAAACCTCTAGATGAAAAACCCAAGATGGTTGGAAAGAGGATAGAAAGGGCTTTCCAACAAGCTATTATTTGCAGAAATCCAATAAAGGATGAGAGAGTTATGCTGAGATGAAGATCTAGGAGTTTTGGCTATGATTAGGCAAAAATCTTAAATTGAGAATAAGTGGATAAATTACGAAATTTCTATATGGGTTTTAGTATGTTTAGGTGGGATAGGCTGGTCACTTTTTTATAGGTGTCTAAGAAGGTTTAACTAAGAGATAAGTCCCTACTTTTAAGCTTAAAAGGATAATTAAAGAATGATTCTATTTAAAAAGATAATTCCATTAAAAGAGATATTCTATTTAAAAGGAAGAATATTCTAATATATTAGATAATAAGGGATAAAACTAAGAATAATTAATATAAAAATACCAAAGTTAAAATAGAAAATATCTGGCAGCAAACATTTTAGGCCATCACGCATCCATTTCTTCATTGGAAAAATAGTCATTTCAGCTGCATTGGCTCCTGGACTTCCTGGACATCTAAACTATGAAGGATCGTGGTCTCACATCCTTCCCTCCTTAAAAAAAATTTTTCCTCAAAATTTATGCACAGTAACTATGGGTTACAGACTTATCATGCTTTCGCTGTGTCAGTCCGTTTCCTAGTCGAACTTGCCATACTAAACAAACACATATAGTTTAATTATAGAAAACAAAACATGAAACCAAGACAGAGATGGTACCTTCCCAGTTAAACATCTTTCAATAACCAAAAGATCAATACCTAAAACTAGCCAAGATATCTAATTAAAACCATAAACATCAAACACACATATTAGGGGCTGAAATCATCACAAGCACAAACAATATGAGGGTATGCTAAAATTGGTAGAAAACAAGGGGAAAGATTAAAAACATTTCTCATTCAGAAGCACACAAGTAGTTTATAACATAATCTGATTTTCAAAATCAAAATTTTTCTCCATCTCCCATATTGTCCAAGAATATGCTGCAAAAAGGGTAAAATGGTTAGACAATCAAAATTACAACAAGCCTTTTAGTTGTCTCCGACATCTATACTTTAACTGGCCTAGGAGCATTCTTGCAGCTGTGCATACAAGTCATCCTGCAATACAAAAAATAGGGCATCATAACGTCTAGACTTGAACTGGCTTATAGGGTATCTTGACGTTCAGACTCAAACTGGCCTACAAGACATCCAGACTTCCGGACTTGAACTAGCCTACAAGGCATCCAGCGAGCTCTTGTTGGGAATAACCACCCATAAACCTTTCGGTTCGATAAGCATCTCCCCTCTCCCTAGGAACAACAACACTTACCTCGCATGGCTAGCGACAAAAGGATCCTTCAAACAAAGCACAAACAAGGCACATACACGCATACACACATAGTATATGCATACACACATAGTATATGCATACACAAATCATAGCAAAGGATCCTCAATCAAATCACAATACAAATCAAAGATTAATCATTAAAATCATACCCGAATTATGCAACCTATTGCCCTATTATTTTTTGACAGTAACCCATAGGTATACCAAGAAATTGTGCACTCAATCCAAAATTGATCAAACAAAAATCAACAGTCAAACAAGCATACTATTACCTCTCACTAGTTTGAATCAGATGTAATCCTCTGCCTTTCTAATAAGATCATAATCTCCTAAACAATCATAAGGCAAAGACCACAAAATACCAAGCCATAAGATTACTTAAATAAAAACCAAAGGCATTGGGAATCCTTACCAATTAACCTACCAAAATCCAGCGATTCGGATGTAGCAATATCTTCCCCCTGAATGTGTGATATGATGGCCAAAAATTCAGCAAGAAACAACCTGATAATTCACCCTAATTCATCATACAAGTTTCAGCAACACCTTAGGGCTTAACAAGGTATGTACGATTTCATCATACACATAAGAAAAAGCTGTAATTTTATGTGAATATGGAAGTAATAGGTGCCAGTTATTCAACCGATTAAAAGGAACAAGATTTGAAACCAATAGACAAGTCAATTGATCAAATTTGGCAAATATAGGGTTTGGACTAGGACATGCCGTTTTCATGTATAGGAAATATTCAAAAGATGAATTCATGATTTTACAACAAGAATGGATTCCAAACAATCATACAAACAAAATAAATAACAACAAAAATCAATTGAAGGAAGAAACACACAATCTTGGCACCAAAACCGATGAGTTACGACTTGAATTTCGATAAGGGAGAACTAACCTTATAATAACCTAACCAAGATACCTAGATAGATGATGGAAAGAGCTTTCCAACAAGCTAATATATACAGAAATCTGACAAAGGATGAGAGAGTTAAGCTAGGATGAAGATCAAGGAATTTTGGCTAGGGTTTAGGGTAGGCAAAAATCGGAAATTGAGAGGAAGGAGAGGGGATAAATTTCAAAATTTCCAAGTAGATTTTGGTATGTTTAGGTAGGGTAGGGTGGCCACTCTTTTATAGGGTCTTAGGGGATTAAATTTTCCTACTTTTAAGCCTAGATAAGTTAGGATAATGCTTAAAAGATAATTCTATTAAAAAGATAATTCTATTAAAATAATAACTCTATTTAAAAGGAAGAATTATCTAATACTTTGGATAATAAGGGATAAAATTAAGGATAATTAACCAGAATTAAAATAGAAAATATTTGACAATAACCATTTTAGGCCATTACGCATTTATTTCTTCAGGGACAAAATAGTCATTTCAGCTGCACTAGTACCTGAGTTCCATTTCTGACCTGTGGACTTCTAGAACATCTACGCTATGGAGGATCACGGTCTCACACTCAATCCAGTGGGCCTAGATGTGAGTACGTATATGTGGAATCACATGTGCAATGCTTAGTTGAGCTTCAGTCTACATGGCCTAAAAGATATACTCATTACAAACGATCCCATCACATTGTACATATAAGCCCAAGACCTCCTACACTGCATTCCGATGTGGGATTGGATACTCACACTTGTCTCTTATAGACCTCATATCCTCACAAGGGGAGCCCGAATCTTAATTCTCGAGAGAGTTATCACTATCATCCTTTGAGGAGCAATCCCAAACTCAAGGCCCAAGATGACATTCTGAAGATAGAGTGAGATCGACTCTGCTACCATCCTTGTGAATAACTAAACTTATTAACTCGGCTCCTCACAGTCATGCAACCTCAATTGGCCCAACTCATAGCCCAACTCATAACATCAAATCTGATACACTCGACATAAAATAGTCAATGGAGTATATCGAAATATAACAAAAGACTTAAAGTCACACACTATAGGCCATATGATCCCAAACATACAACATACAATGAATCCATACTCAAAAAACCCAATAGATCAATAAACATGTCCCAGGCACCATGCTCATCTCATATATATCATAATCCAAAAGAATACATGTGAGTCCCATAGCTAATAAGCAATAAAACCCACTAAGGGTTTACCACAACACATCAATCATAACACTCACACTATAAACATTTCATACAATGAATCATACTACAAAAGAATATTGAGTTTCCAAACATGTCATCGGTAGTAGTCCAACCCTATGATGAACCGGAAACCTCGACCTCAAAATGAAGTTTTCTACACAAGCTCTTGAACTAGCCCTTAAATGACAACAGCAAGGGGGAGTAAGATCTTGATAATCTCAGTGAGAGTCACCACATCATAAAAAGTTCCTAAACAACAAAGTCTTATACAAAAAATAGGTGTAAATCATTTGGTAATAAAACATAGCAAGTCTATGATGCTACTCATGCACGCAATCTAATATATGCAATGCAATCCAATATAAATACATGAGTTCAATAAATATAAAACAAGCATGTCAGTCCAAGCCCAATAGGCCAAATCATAACATCCACAATTTCAATCTCACAGTCTAATATCCCAAAAATATATCTAGGGTGGACCTCTAAAATTGTTTCTCTGATAACCCTGGCCAAAGGTAAAGTAGAAGCTTACTGTGGCTAATTTAATGTATATTTTGAAAATAAATATATATATATATATATATATATACACCACCAGTGTTGCCCTCAGGACAAGTGGAGAAACCATACTATCACATAAGTCCCAACACACTTACAACTCACAAGACCTGAAAACATATAATTAATAGTGTGACGACCTACTCCAAGTAAATGGGACCCTCACCGCGGTGTAGTCCTGATCGACTAAACACTTGGACTAATAAATATAACACAAAGCTCACATTGTCTTTTCAAAACAAAAATCTTAAAAAAGGATACAAATTTAAATTTTTATTTTAAAAGAATCATGGCATGTCACAAAATACACTTGTCATACCACATCCAACGAAGTAAGCAATACACATACAACGGAAATCTTAGATCATAAGCAACAGGCCATACAACCCCAAACATGCAACACACTAAGTTTAAACACATAAGCCCTTTCGGATCCACAAAAGTTTCCCAGGCATGCAATTCATAACATAAACTGAAATCCGAGTCATGCATGCATATAAAATATCAAATCTAGAAAACAAGCCCACGATGGGGTCCATAATAAACAACATAGTCCAAATAAAGCATGCATGTCACTAGAGTATGAAAATGACAAAACATAAAATATGTTAAGCTTTAAAGATGTGCAAGTTCAATAGTCCAGCCCTAAGACCAACACTGGGAAACTCAATCTCAAGGACGAATGGCTACAGCTGATGAACTAGCTCTAACATGATCAACAATAAGGGGTGAGATCAAAGACTTTAGTGGAAGTTGCAGCATCATAAACATATCCAATAGAATAAAGACATACGAAAAATCAATTACAAAACAGTTGCTTTAAAATATCATCATCATCCAAGCATACTAAACGTGCACTCAGTGAATTTTATAAACAATAACGTATAATGCATGATTTACGAAACATAAAGCAGTAAAGTACATCCCAATAGGTTTTATAAATCTGTAGTACAAAACATTGTCACATGGGCTATTGTGCCCCAAAAACCTATGAGACCTCAATTTTTGTGTCCTAGAAGTCCAGATGCCAATGTAGCTGAAATGATGATTTAACCCCTGAAGAAATGAATGTGTGGTAGCTGAAAATTGTAGTGAAGGTTTAGAGTTCATTTCTGATTTCATTTCTAGCATTAATGACACATTATCTAATCTTAAGAGATAATTTCATAATTTAATCCTAATGATTATCTCCTTATATTCAGCCTTAAAAGTAGGAAGATTAATCTCATAATATTTTATAAAAGGAGGTAGTCAGCCATAAATAAAACCCACACCAAAAAAACACAAAATCATCAACCAATCAACCCTTTTTCCCTACATTTGCTGCCAAAATTTCTAAACATTCACCCTAGCCAAATTCTTTCATCTTTCATCAGATTTCTATGAATAATAACTTACTGGAAACCTCTTTCCATCTTCTGTCTTGATATCTTGGTTTCATCATCAGAAAGTTAGTTCATCCCTATGTTATTCCTTGTCACATATCCTAGGGTTTGGTGCCAAAATTCTTTGGTTGCTCCTTCAATTGGTTTTTGTTGTTGTTCCTTTTGTTCATATGATTGTATGGCACTTATTCATTTTGTAATATCATGAATTCATCCTTTGAATCTTCCATATAAGAAAAATCAGCATGCCCTATAAAATTGACATGTTTGTTGGTTTTCTGATCTTGTCCCTTTTCATTGTATGCGTTATTAACACCTAATCCTTCCTTGTTTTCATGAAATTCCAGCTCTTAGATCTCTTATGTATGAAATCACAATTTGTCCTATTGCCCTATCATATTGTTGAAATTTACATAGTTAATTAGGATGGTAAATCAGGTTGATTTTTGTTGTGTTCCTGGCTACCACATCACACATCCAAGGAGGAGGTTTCAATAGCATTAGATCATTGGTTTCTGATAGGTTTGGTGAGGGAAATTGGTAAGGAAATAGGATGTTTACCTGGTTATTGGATATGCATTCTTAGTATGGTTTTGTCTTTGCCTTATAGTGATATAGGTGGTTCGGATTCTCTAAATAAGGGCAAAGGATTAACTATTTATTCAGAGATGAGAAAGGTAAGATCTATACCTCATTGGTTTCTCCAAAGATCCTTGTTGATTGTTTGATATTTTCGACACATGTCCATATTGATGTGTGTATGCACATGCCTTGTATGGTGTATGAATGAGTTGCGAGTTGAGTTATAATCTTTTAGGAAATTTTGAATCTTTGAGATAGAATGTATGTGCCTAATTCTCATGTGTTGTATACATTGAACATGCTAATTATGTTGTGATATGATTGAGGATGTCATACTATGATGTATGTTCTGTACTTGCTTATATATGCATGTACATGTCTATATGTCAGGATATTTTTTCGTTGGCCATTTGGGGATTGATGTTCCTGAGGAGAGGAGAGGTTCTTATTGGTATGGAGGTTGCATAAGTGTCAATCTCCACCATGTGCATACTGGAATCTTAGTCCTATGTGTTGGCTAGAAGCCTTGTTTTGTGTGCTGGCAAGATGCCCTTATCCTTGAGTGGTTTGGATGCCCTAATCCTTGTGTGGTTAGGATGCCTAGTCCTGTGTGCTGGCTAGATGCCTTGTCCTGTGTGCTGGCAAGATGAATAGGCTTGCTGATTAGCTTGTGTGCTAACCTTTTTTCCTTTGTACAACAAAACTTTGGACAACATAGGTGGAAGAGGATGGCATTTTCTTTGTTGTGAATGAATGATGTCTTACTTGCTTGTGTTCTTCTATTTATAGAAGTGTTTGTAGTCCACTCTCAACCTATAAGATTTCAGCCCTATCCCTATTTTTATTGTTTATTGGTTGCATGATATCCCTATTATGATTGTTTATTGGTTGCATGATATTCCTTTAGATGCGTAGGTGAACTTGATGTTATTGGGGAGATGTTTATTGGTCTTATGATGTTGTGACCCTACTGAGATTCTTGTAATATTGCCCTCTTGTTTTCACTATTTTTCAGGCTTAAGTACATCTTCTATCAGTGGTACTAGTGTCTGAGATCAAGGCTGTACGGCGGGATGATATTGCATCACATTCGCATTCCCTATCTCCTTGTTGATTGTTTGTGCATATGACCACTAATATGAAGTTCAATTGGACTACATTCTCGTTTAATTAATCCCTCCTTAGCTTGTTTATTTCCAGAATTTATTGGAGGATTACTTGATGGATTTTTAGATCCCTATAGGATTAATGTGTTGTGGTTCCCTTGCTTAATTATAAAGACTTTCACTAATATTTTTATTCACTCTATATGTTACCAGATTGTTTGTCTATTATTATCATGCTCCAACCTTTAAAAACATAAGAAAGAAACGTAATAAAAGTTTGAACTTAGGATGGTTAAGCCTTGTGAGGTTCACATAGGTCCTATGTTGGGCTTGTTTGGGTTTCATAACGGTATGAGTCCTAATAGGTTGGATTCGGGTCCTTACAAACCTATCGGGGTGGATTGCAAAGCACTTTTAAGTAACCCCGGCTCAAGGAAAACCGAAAGCCCACTAGTAGTCAACTTTTCATTTTAAAACTACATATAAACCGCTACTACCAATGTTATCTGAAATTGAGAGGAGAAAATATACTATCACACTCAATCACAAATCCATACATACATATAAACAGATAGCCTGCTAAGTTATAGCAAATTCAGGAAACCTGCTAAGTCATAGCAAATTCAGACATACATATAATCAATTCATACAACAACATTAAGTAAGCAATATTCCCCTCAACACGGATTCCATATACTTAGCACCTTTGGCCAAGAAGTAATCATTAATTCCAAATTGTTTCTAAGAAGCATGTATATATTGTTTTTAAATAGTAAAATCATAATGCATGAAATGCAAAAAAACACCTATCGGCTCATGTTTGAGGTTATTAAGGTGTGAAATGATGTTTATTTGGTGTTTGATAGACTTAGGGTAGGTTTCGAGGTGTCAAAGTGGGGCACACTGGCAGCGAAAAGGTACAACGACTGCGGGTGATGGTACGTGAGTGTGTGGTTTTCTAGAACAGGATGTGTGGCTGTACATGGCCGTGTAATATTTTTGAACAGATCATGTCATGTCACGAAATTGACCAAGACATAACAACTATTGTATAGCTATTATACAAATTTAGATGGCCATCCTAATAGTGTACAATAGCTATACAAGACAAGAACAAAATATGCTTAAATTTTGATTTCATATTTTAAAAGCATAATATGCCTCGAAAGCAATCCCAATACTAAGAAAACATACTAGACCAAACCAACATGCAGAAACTTTGCAGAATTTACATTATGTGCGATCCAAATCAAAATCTTGATTTAATTATCAACATAGTATGGGATCCCAATTTACAATATATACACACACAAAATGCTATATACAACTAGTTCTTATGTTCAATCTGAATCCTTGAACATACCCCATAATTTCAATTTTTTAAAGAGTCTGCGATCTACGGTGAAGCCGGTCTTTTTGCTCTAACTTGGGAAACCTATCAAACACTGGCATGGCAACCAGGTGAGTGGATGTTTTCCTTTACAAATTTTTTAAATTAAAATAAGATTATGTATTCTTTCGATCAAACAATTTAACAACCACAACTAAAATCATGGCCAAGGATTATTCAGATCCATTCACACAATGCATCAACGACAAAGTAAGGAAAAATGAGGCCACAAGATATCATGGCACGCATCGTGTAAACCCATCATCAGGGTCACACTCAAACAATGTCATCAACAACATAGACATCTCAACACAAACCACACACATCTCAATAACAGAGATCTTATAAATCTCGAAATGCATTCAATAACCATTCTTACAGATGGCTAATATCGCCAACCATTATTGCAGGTTTGTATTATAATCACTCTCACTATACCTGGGTTATAATCACACACAGTAATTTGAGGTAATACCTAGTAATCTGATATGCTGGGGTGATCAATCATTAGTAATTGATATGCTGCATAGTAATTTGCCTTTGCACTTCTCCCTTAGTATTTTTTTGATTAATCATTATTAGTTCTTTGGTAAGTTCTTTGGTAAGTTCTTAATAATAATTCCTTGATTTTCTTAAATTTGGTCAACCTTCTAATCGTTTCTTTCTCTTATCAATTTGGATTTCGGTTCCTTATATGGTAGTCTTGTAATCCTAGCACAATCAATAGCCTTTCATATGACCACTTAGTCATATGTGATATTGTTAGACTATTTCCTTGAAATCAGTAAAGTTAGGGTTCTTTATCAGTAGGAATTTATTTTCTTAATGTTCTTGATTTATTCTTAATTTACTAAATGTCTCAATTTCTCAAGTGTTGTGCTTTCCAACATGAGGATCGATATTCTTCTCGTATGAACTTGAAGCCATACTAGGTATTCTTTAGTTATTTTTACAATTCTTACTAAACAGTGTAATACTATCATTCCCCACATTATGGACATCTCAAACATAGTCACAACACTCAACTACGGCTCAGAAATAACCATAGAATCACATTTTAATTCAATTAAATACATCTAATCAAGGCTTGCCATGATTTAAGAAATTTCCCATCAATCATATGTTTATGCTTGCAAAAAATTTGTGGATATTGCACATCTCATAGAATCAATCTAGATTCAATTAAAATGATGGAAATTAATTTAAATTCATTCACTTATAGTTTTGTCATCCCAATTTTCTTTCATGGATCTGATATGTTTTCCTGATCCTCTTACTGTAACCTACATATATAATCACAATCCGATACTTCATATCATCATATGAATCTTAATAATCTTATAATAGACACCTCTAGGCCCTTAAACCCATCTTAGAAACTCAACGATCGCTCTTGGATCCATTCCTGATATTTTCCATATTTTTCCATAATTGATAGAAAATTCTACTAATTTGTATACCCATCAAAATTCATTAAAATAATTAAAATATTTACACTGTAAGGACCCAATTACAACCTAAATGGTCCCTTACCGCCTTAGTTAGCACACAATCTAATCAGCAAGCTTATTCATCTTGCCACACAAGGGCAAGGCATCCAAGCCATACCAGGAAAAAAGCATCCAAACCACACAAGAATAAGGGTATCCAACCTACACAAGGATAAGGTCATCTTACCAGCACACAGAACAATGCATCTAGCCACACAAGGACTAGGCATCCAGCGTGCACATATTAGGGATTGCCACCCATGCGACTCCCATACCAGTAAGAACCTCTCCTCTCCCTAGGAGCATCAGTGCTTACCCTGAATGGCCACTGGAAAAGGATCCTGACACACAATCATGTACAAGCAAACACAAGCAAGTACAAGGCATAACACCACAACAGGGCATCCTCAATCACATTATAATGTAAACTGCATGTCTAATTCATATAACACAACTGAAATAGGCACACACATCCTATCTTAAGAGTCCAAAATTGCCTAAGGAACCATACTTTAATCCACAACTTATGCATACACTAAACAAGGTATGCGCATACAACCAACAACAAGTTTATGCACCGAAAACATCAATCAAGCAACAAGGATCTCTTGAGAAACTGATGAGGTATAGATCCTACCTCTCTTATCTCTGAACAAGTAGCTAATCTTTTGCCTTTATTAATAGGATCCGATCCACCTATAATAATATCATGCAAAGACAAAACCACACTAAGCATAAACATTCACAAACCAAATAAACATACTAGTTTCTTACCAAATCCACTCACCAAACCTATCAAAAATCAGTTATTAAATGCTGCAGGAACCATACCCTTGGATGTGTGATGTGATAGCCGATAACACAATAAGAATCTACCTGATTTCCCAACCCAATTCAACATGAAAATTTCTGCACTAAGTTAGGGCAATAAAGAAAATTGCAATTTCATGCTTACAAGGTTTAGAGGTTGTGATTTCATGATAATGTAGAAGGATTGGGTTCCGAATACACATACGATTAAAAGAAACAAGATTAGAAACTAATAGACAAATTAATTAGTAAAAATCAACAACAATAGGGCAAAGCAGTAGGGCATGTTGATTTCACATAAAGGGAAGATTCAAAGGATGAATTCATGATATTACAACATAAATAGGTGCGAAACAATCATAAGAACAAAAGGAACAACAACTGAAACCAATTGATGGATTGATCAAGGAATTTTGGCACTAATACTCTGAAAAATGCGATAAAAATAACATAGGAAGTACTAACATTTTGATGATGAAACCAAGATAGCAAGATAAAGGATGAAAAGAAGTTTCCAACAAACTATTATTTGCAGAAATCTGAAGAAGGATGAAAGAATTCGGCTATGGTATGTGTGAGACCCAGCCTGTAGGGGGGTCAGGTTACCAAATCCCTCATCGGAAAGGAGCGGGGGAGGTCTTGGGCTTATATGTGTTGTGTGATGGTATCATTTGTAACAAGATGCATCTTTTGTGCTCTTGGTTAAAAACCCAACTGATCGTTGCAGTTGTGAGGGTCCGAGGCCCGGGCCGTGACAAATGGTAGCGGAGTCGATCTCGTTCCCTCTTCTGAGTGGGCTTAAGCCATGTTGTGTGTTCACGTTTGGGACTGTAAGTTTGGGTCCAAGTCAGTTACGTTTCGGTTCCCCTCATGAGGACACAAGGTCTATAAGGAGGGGGAGATTGTGAGACCCAGCACGTAGGGGAGTCAGGTTACCCAATCCCACATCGGAAAGGAGCGGGGGAGGTCTTGAGCTTATATGTGTTGTGTGATGGTATCATTTGTAACAAGATGCATTTTTTGGGCCCTGTAGTTAAATCCCAACTGAGCGTTGCAGTTGTGATCCATCACGTGCACATACACGTCAGAGCTCGCGATCCATCACGCGCACATACACGTCAGAGCCCGTTGTGGCTGAGGGTCCGGGGCCCGGGTCGTGACAAATGGTAGCGGAGCCGATCTCGTTCCCTCTTCGGGGTGGGCTTGGTCCGTGTTGTGTGTTCACGTTTGGGCCTGTGAGTTTGGTCCCAAGTCAGTTACATTTGAGGTCTCCTCGTGAGGACACAAGGTCTATAAGGAGGGGAGATTGTGAGACCCATAGGAGGGGTCAAGTTACCCAATCCCACATCGGAATGGAGTGGGGGAGATCTTGAGCTTATATGTGTTGTGTGATGGTATCATTTGTAATAAGATGCATCTTTTGGGAATTTGTGGTTAAAAGCCCAACTGAGTGTTGTAGTTGTGATCCATCACGCACACATACACGTCCAGCCTCGCTGGGCCAAAGGTATGGGAGCGGGGTCGCTACAAATGGTAGCGGAGCCGATCTCGTTCCCTCTTCCGGGTGGGCTTAGGCCGTGTTGTGTGTTCACGTTTATCCCGTAAGTTTGGGCCCAAGTCATTTACGTTTGGGCTCCCCTCGTGAGGACACGAGGTCTATAAGAAGGGGAAGATTGTGAGACCCAGCCCGTAGGGGGGTCAGGTTACCAAATCCCACTTCGGAAAGGAACGGGGGAAGTCTTGGGCTTATATGTGTTGTGTGATGGTATCATTTGTAACAAAATGCTTCTTTTGGGCCTCTGTAGTTAAAAGTCCAATTGAGTGTTGCAGTTGTGATCTATCACGTACACATACACGTCCAGGCCCGCTGGGACAAAGTTCTGGGAGAGAGGTCGCTACAAATGGTTGCGGAGTCGATTTCGTTCCCTCTTCCGGGTGGGCTTAGGCCGTGTTGTGTGTTCATGTTTAGGCCCGTAAGTTTGGGCCCAAGTTATTTACATTTGGGCTCCCCTCGTGAGGACACGAGGTCTATAAGCAGCGGGAGATTGTGAGACCCAGCCCGTAGGGGGGTCAGGTTACCAATCTTACATCGGAAAGGAACGGGTGAGGTCTTGGGCTTATATATGTTGTGTGATGGTATCATTTGTAACAAGATGCATCTTTTGGGCTCTGTGGTTAAAAACCCAACTGAGCGTTGCAGTTGTGATCCATCACGCACACATACACTTCTAGACCCGCTGGGTCAAAGTTCCGGGAGCCGGGTCGCTACAAATGGTAACGGAGCCGATCTCGTTCCCTCTTCCAGGTGGGTTTGGGCCGTGTTGTGTGTTCACGTTTGGGCCGTGAGTTTAGGCCCAAGTCAAGTACATTTCTGCTACCTTCGTGAGGACACGAGGTCTATAAGGAGGGGAGATTGTGACACCCAGCCCGTAGGGGTCAGGTTACAGAATCCTACATCGGAAAGGAGCGGGAGACGTCTTGGGCTTATATTGTTGTGTGATGGTACCATTTGTAACAAGATGCATCTTTTGGGCCCCTGTGGTTAAAATCCCAACTGAGTGTTGCAGTTATGATCCATCATGAACACAAACATTTCTCGACCTGCTGGGCCTAGGGTCCGGGAGCCGGGTGGCTACAAATGGTATCGGAGCCAATCTCGTTCCCTCTTTCGGGTGGGTTTGAGCCGTGTTGTATGTTCACGTTTGGGCCCGTCATTTTGGGCTCAAGTCAGTTACGTTTGCGCTCCCCTCGTGAGGACATGAGGTCTATAAGGAGGGGGAGATTGTGAGACCCAGCCCGTAGGGGGGTCAGGTTACCTAATCCCACATCGGAAAGGAGCGGGGAAGGTCTTGGGCTTATATATGTTGTGTGATGGTATCATTTGTAACAAGATGCATCTTTTGGGCCCTGTGATTAAAAGCCCAACTGATCGTGGCAGTTGTGATCCATCACGCGCACATACACGTCCGGGCCCGCTGAGCTGAGGGTCCGAAGCCCGGGTCGTGACAATATGTATTAGGGAGTTTTCAGCAGCAAGCGTAAGAAAGAAAGGTATATTACATGGTGCTTTTGTGTATTTTTGGTGTGTGGACATATGTGTGGCCGGTTGGATAGTTTACAGGATTAATGGAATTAATTTTTCCTGTTTTTAAGGCTAGATATAAGGAGATAATCTTTACGATTTAATTCTAGAATTATCCCTTAATTTTAGGAGATATACCATTTATGCTATAAATTAATCAAGAAGGAAATGAAATCAACCCAAAGAGGAAAGAACCTTCAATACCATTTCCGGTTTCCACACATCCATTTGTTCAGAGGCAAAATAGTCATTTCACCTACACTGGCTTTAAGACTTCTAGGACTAAGGATTGGGATCTCATATACACCATGAGATTTCTCATAATTTTTTAAAATTTTTAGAAAATTTCCATATTTTTTCTCTATTTATTTTAATTTTTCCCGATTTCTTTTTTAGTTTTCTAACAATTTTTATTTTCTGGTCAAAGTCAACATGACATGTGTCACTCTGTGACACAGCCATATTTCTACCAGTTTCCGCCCGGTACCAACCCCAAAACCAGCCTTGAACAAACTTACCAGAATGAGCTGAACGACATGTCACTCGTACCAAGTACTGACGATATGTCATTTGTTTCCCTCTCTGAATGACCTGTCGTACGGAAAGCCTACCGACGACATGTCGTTTGCAATCATCCCCTTCCTTCAGCCGGACCTGCAAATCCCAATTTCGAGAAAACCCTAATTCTAACAAACCTCAAAACACTTCTTAACACTTCATAAAACCTTCCCTAAAAATTTTCTAACACTATATGCAACAAAACCCATCCCTAGATCTAGGAATTTATCTAACATTTAACAAGACATTGCAAGATCTATGTCACTCGAAATTTAAAGGAAATAAATGATAATACTCACCGGAGAAGGGACAAAATCGTCCAGAAATCACACATTTGCACTTGGGAGTATAAGGAGAAGAATTTCGGGGGAATGAGGGGACAATTTTAGGGTTGGGCATGCAAATGGCCTTATCCCAATTTCAAATGAGATAAGGAGAGGTTGCAGTCGCTAGGTCATCAAACAAGACAAACCAGTGACCTTCTCGGAGATGAAACGATGTCGTTCCACCGAGAGGTGAAATAACTCATTCTAGAATAAATGACAGAGGCTCGGCTTAAGACTGAGCCTGTCAAAACAGCAGGACTTGCTGCTTTTTGACTCTTTGCATTTTTATTAATCTTTTTATATAATATAATATAATTTTTTTTAATTTATTTAATCTTTAAAAATTCATAGAAAATATTATATTAATCAGAAAAATACTCCGAAAAATAATATAGACTTCTTATGACTAGTAGAGTCTAATTAACTTAAAAAATCATATTTTTCTAGTATACATAATTTAATAAAAATTATATTCTCAAATGATATTTATTAGAAAAATATCAATAATTAGAAGCATCATTTCAAAATTTCTTAAAAATTTCTAAACATTAATATTCAACCTAGGGACCTATTTATGGTCCGAAATAGTCAAAATTATTCTTATACCTTAACCTTTTCATTTTTATGTCACACATAAATATGTATTCCTGTGTATAAAATTATTAAATTATCATGTATTTATTGTTTCGAATAATTTAACATTTTGATTTTATTTCATATAACATGTACTATTTTTTATGAGTATCAAAAGAATAGACTCAAGATCTTTAGTCGTCAAATGACTTAGATTACAAGAATGATAGGTATTCGGACATAAAAAGAAAAAAATACCTCTGGATACTAAGTTCCAAGAAATACACTGTCCGAGGCTCTTTCAAAGGTGTTAGCACTCAAGAACACACCTGCGAGTCCAAATTACTAGATAGACTGGAGAATGGACAAGATACCTATGTGGGCTTCTGCGTGTCACATGCTTATATCATAGCCTGACAATGACTAATTTCGGTATTCATCGATCTATTCTTCATACTTATCTATTTCAATAGTATATATAACTCCCCACATCCCTGGCCTATGAGTTATGGGCTCATCAATTTACCTTTTATCGGGTTATTAGGCTTAAGGCCCAACCCACTAAAATACGAAACCTCACATCCTACCCTCTTTATAAAAAGTTTAACCCTCGAAACTTACTTACGAGTAAAGTCATTCTTATCTTGGGGTAGACATACATCATCAAAATCTCATCTAAGTAATGTAATATCATTTTCATCTTTTGCATCTTCAATATCAGTAAGGATTCAATTGATTCATCATCATACCACATTTAAGCATCTCCATGCTCATTACTTGACTATTCACATAACATAAAAATTAGCAATTTGCAGTCTCGTATACCCAGCTTCTCCTTACTAGCTCAACTTCATCATTCATAATATCAGCTTACTAGTATCATACAAGTTCACTAAGTATTCATAACCAATTTCTCATTGTCACTACATAATAATTTCTGTCGATATTATTGCTCTTTTACTATCATTAGCTTAAGTTTGCTTATACCATTTCACGGTCAGTAATTTCACTATTTCACATACTTTATGGGTCAGTTCGGTCTCACTTTTACAATCCCTCGATGGATTCAGAGTACCAATTTGCCATTTTTGTCATAGTACCAATGGTCCCCACCACGCCACTAAGCTACACTTAAAGTGGATTGGTATGTCCTTTTTACGTCACACATTCCTTAGAACTATGGTATATCCTTATACTAATGTACCAATGCACAAGTCCTTCTTAGTAGTCATAGCTTCATGCACTCATTCCTTGTTAACTACCTTATACTCTTATTTTCTGAATCTGATATGCAGATTTCTTTGGTTCCTTTCAGGCTCACCATAGAGTACTAAACATATATAGTTTCGAATATCATTTCAAAGTTCGACTAAAGAATGCCGCTTGGCAGATTTCTCAGATCTGATTCCAATCATGCACTCAAGCATACCAAGCTTTTCGCACTATGTCCCCTTATCACCAAGACACATATTTAAGATCTAACGACCTATTCGTCAATATATCTAGAATTTGCTACTATTCAAATAATCCAGTTCAAATTACTCCATACAGTTTCTTTCAAGAACTCTTGCGGTCCTGATTTATCACTCAGATCGCTGGATTTCTATAAAAGCTCTTAGCTTTCCATGTCAACTAACTGACATCCCATACACGTGCTAACCGCATTCATATCCATATATTCCACTTTATCTCGACATCATATTTCTATGCTCAGTCTAGATATGTCACTCAAAATACAATTCGTATATCAAATTGTCTAACATCAGGGTACAAAAGCAATCACTATAGTTCTCAAACTCCTTTTGTAATCCATTCAATTACATTTTAAAGTGTCTTAGTTAAATCCACATAAATTTTGGCAGCACCTCCATTGTTTTTCACTTATACCAACCTGTCATTTTTATTGTTCAATCATCATCTTACTAGCCTCAGGCTAGTTATGAGCATCACTTTATATTGTTATTAATCATAGTACATATCATCCTCACACATTATTTATATACATCATTTGTTCCCCTTATTCGCACATATCACTCTATTAAGTGTACATTACACACAACACATTAATAATAGCTCATATCATAAACATAACAAGTAGTCGTTAGCTATTCATATCCCTTATGAACCTCCATAACATTACTTCTTTTCGATATTAGGTTCGGGCTCATTGGGTGTCTTAGAGGTCTTATCCGGTCCTTATATTACACCCTCATTACTAACATAAACTTGTTCATTCGAGTCCATTTGATCTCCATCTTGCACCTTCTATGGTTCAACACTAAGTGCTGGTTCAATACTAAGTGCTTTTTCCTCTGGGGTAGTTTTCCCTGACGGAGATGTTACGAGTTTATTCCAACATGTCAAGGCAATAAGACCAGATTTACGACATTTATAACATAATCTTCCTACAGAACCTTCTCTCTGAGACCTTGATCTTTCACTTACACTATGTTTTTCATCTTTTATTTTCAGTCTATGCCAATATGAACTACTAAATCCAGAAACACTTTGCTTGTACATAATCTTACCAGGTGGGGTTTCCTCAATGACAGGTAAAGCATATAAGGGTGTCATCCCTTTGTTAGCTGCTCCTTGAGCTTGAACAATCCTTTCAACACGTAAAGCATCTTGCTCTAAGAAATGATAGCTAAACTCTGAAGTTGAACCCATACTAGTTCTAATATGCAATGTCAATCCATCCTTAAACATTTGGTTCATAATTTCCTTCAGAGTTATAACTTTGGGTGTAAAGCTAGATAATTACCGTAATTCAGTGTCATACTCGATTACCGTTTTGATGCATTATCTAAGCATATAAAATTCTTGCTTTTGTTCTCCGAGGATGCTCGAGTAATACTATTCATGAAACTCATACAGAAAATCTGCTCAAGGTCTAATACATACCTAGCTCGAGCCGTTGTCCACCATACCTCAGCATCACCCTAAAGAAGTCTAGAAGCTATTCTCAATCAGACCCATATCAGAAAGAGTTTCAGATACCCTATCAATCTATCTCTTAGCTTTAGTTGCACTGATAAATTTAACAAAAAAGTTAATACATCTTAATTGTCTAGCTTGTTTTATCATTTGAAATAACTCTTGGGTTATAACTGATTCCTGCTCAGCCTGGGATGGAGGTACTACATTTCCTCTCCTTTAATACTCCGTCAACATTTGTTGTGAGGCCCTGAATTTTGAGTCCTATAAGTTTAGAAGCCAGTGCAGATGAAAAAGACCATTTTTCCCTGAAGAAAAGAATGTGTGATGGCTGAAATTGGTAAGGAATGTCTAGTAATTATTTCTGGTATTAATTCCCTTTAAATTGATTATATATTGGTTGATAATTAGCTTAGTAAATAAAAACCCTAAGTTTAAGGAGGGATAATTACAGAATTTAATTCTGATAATTATCTTATTTTAATTAAGCCTTTAAGGTAGGGATTTTAATCCCATAACCACCTTATATAAATAGGAAGTCGGCCATATAAAAATTTTATACAGAAAACACACAAAATTCGTAGGACATAAAAATTCTACCTTTGCCCTACTGCCTTATTGTGCCTATCTTGATCAATTGATTAACCTATTGGATTCTGATCTTGTTTCTTTTGATTATACATGTTATAAACCCTTAATCCTTTCTTGTTAACATGAGATCGCAACTCTTACAACTTGTTAACATGAAATCGCAACTTGCCCTATTGCCCTATTCTTAGTGCCGAAAATTGTATGATAATTAGGGATGGTAATTCAGGTTGATTCTTGTTAAGTTCTTAGCTATCACATCACACATCCAAGGGGGAGGTACCTACGGCATCTGATCACTGGTTTCTGATAGGTTTGGTGAGTGGAATTGGTAAGAAAATAGGATATTTAATTGGATATTAGATATGCATACTTAGTTTGGTTTTGGCTTTGCCTTGTGATGCTACAGGTAGAGCAAAATTATTGGATAAAGGCAAGGAGGTTATTTTTTAGTTCAGTCACATCCTCATTGCAGAATTCTTTGGTTTTTAGTCACGAGATTAGTTTTTCTATTTCGTAAGATAAGTCGAATTTTGACGGGATTAGGGTTCAAGATTTTATGATTCTGTCTTCAATTGATTTCTGTTGTTGTTTCTCTTGTTCGTATGTTTGTTTGGCATCTATTCATGTTATAAAATCATGAATTCATCCTTTGAATCTTTTCAATACATGAAATCAGTATGCACTACGCTTGCTTTATTGTTGCCTGTCTTGATTAATTAATTAACCTATTGGATTCTTATCTTGTTTCTTTTGATTGCATAAGTTATAAACACTTAATCCCTCTTTGTTAGCATGAAATCGCAACCCTTACACCTTTCTAACATGAAATCACAAACTATTTTGTGTCCTATGCTTAGTGCCGAAATATACATAGTTAAATTGGGTGGTAATTCAGGTTGGATCTTGTTAAGTTCTTAGCTATCACATCACACATCAAAAGGAGAGGCACCTATGGCATCTGACCACTGGTTTCTGATAGGTTTGGTGAATGGAATTAGTAAGGAAATAGAGTATTCATGCTATTAGTATGCATGCTTAGTTTGGTTTTGTCTTTGACTTGTGATGCTATAGGTGGTTCGAATCTATTAAATAAAGGCAAAGGAATAGCTTCTTGTTCAAAGACAAGAGAGGTAGGTTCTATGCCTCATTGGTTTCTCAAGAGATACTTGTTGTTTGTTTGTTGTTTTCGATGCATGCCCTTGTTATTATTGCATGCGAATTGATTGTAGGATATGTGCAAGAAATGGGGATTGAGATATGAACTCTATAGGCTATACCAAGCCCTTGAGTTAGGTTTTGAGTGCTAGAATTGCATATGATATGTGAATTGAATAAGCTAATTGTGTTC
The DNA here is from genome assembly GCA_019739055.1 of Passiflora organensis. Classification (NCBI taxonomy): domain Eukaryota; kingdom Viridiplantae; phylum Streptophyta; class Magnoliopsida; order Malpighiales; family Passifloraceae; genus Passiflora; species Passiflora organensis. Next base: position 260,484 of record JAEPBF010000040.1, on the reverse strand, counting down.
TGACGTGATTGAGGATACCCTGTTATAGTTTTGTGCTTGTGCTTTCCTATGTGTGCTTGTACATGTTTGTGTGTCAGGATCTTGTTCTGATGGCCATTCAGGGTGAGCGCTGATGCTCCTTAGATGAGGGGAGGCTCTTACAAGTATAGGAGTTGTATGGGTAGCAAACCCCAACATGCGCACGCTGAATGACTAGTCCTTGTGTGGTAGGATGCCCTTATCCTTTTGTGGTTTGGGATACTCTTGTCCTTGTGTGGCTTGGGATGTCGTGTCCTTGTGTGGCAGGATGAATAGGCTTACTGATTAGTTTGTTTGCTAACCTTTTACCCTTTGTGCAGTAAGCCTTGGACAACACAGGTGGAAGGGGACGCCCTTTCTTTTTCCTATTGTCAAGAGCAATTTGATGAGTTTTACCTGCCTGTGTACTCTTGATTTTCAGAAGTGTTTGCAATCCACCCTCAGTCTTAGTTTTGGCTCTATCCTTTTGATTGATTATTGAATTGCGTGACACCCATAGATGTGTAGGAATGATCTAATTTTGTTTGGGAGATTTGTGTTTAAGATTTCTATAGATCTTTTGATGTTGTGACCCTACTAAGATTCTTGTAATCTCATCTTGTTGTATTCAACATTTTTCATGTGAGACCTTGAATTTTGAGTCTTAGAAGTCCAGAAGCCTGTGCAGGTATAAAAGACCATTTTTCTCTTGAAGAAAAGGATGTGTGATGGCCGAAACTGGTAAGGGATGTCCAACAATTATTTCTGGTATTAATTCCCTTTAAATTGATTCTTTATTGGTTGATAATTAGCTTAGGAAATAGAAACCCTAAGTTTAAGGGGGGATAATTACAGAATTTAATTCTGATAATTATCTTACTTTAATCAAGCCTTTAAAATAGTGATTTTAAACCCATAACCACCTTATATAGATAGGAAGTCAGCCATACAAAAATTTTATACAGAAATACTCAAAATTCGTAGGACCTAAAAACCCTACGTTTGCCTTACTGCCCTATTGTTGCCTATCTTGATCAATTGATTAACCTATTGGAATCTGATCTTGTTTCTTTTGATTATACATGTTATAAACCCTTAATCCTTTCTTATTAACATGTGATCGCAACTCCAACAACTTGTTATCATGAAATCGCAACTTGCCTTATTGCCTTATTCTTAGTGCCAAAAATTGTATGATAATTAGGGATGATAAGTAAGGTTGTTTCTTGTTAAGTTCTTGGCTATCAAATCACACATCCAACAGGGAGGTACCTGCGGCATCTGATCACTGGTTTCTGATAGGTTTGGTGAGTGAAATTGGTAAGGAAATAGGGTATTTAATAGAATATTGGATATACATACTTAGTTTCGGTTTGGCTTTGCCTTGTGATGCTATAGGTAGCGCAGAATTATTGAATAAAGGCAAGGGAATAACTTCTTGTTCTAAGACAAGAGAGGTAGGATCTAAGCCTAATCAGTTTTTTCCAGAGATCTTTGTTGTTTGCTTGTTAATTTTGGTGCCTTTACATGTAATGTTGTATGCGCATATGTTGTACTAGGAATGTTTGAATTGCGGACTAAGATGCGATCCTCTAGCCTATATTGAATCCCTTAAGATAGGATAAGAGTGCCTAGTTTTCATATGTTGTGTGTATTGAACATGTTGATTGTGTTCTGACATGATTGGATACCCTGTGGAATTATGTTTTGTACTTGCTTGTGTGTGTGCTGGTACATGTTGTGTGTCAGGATCCTTTTTCGGTGGTCACTCGGAGTAAGCGTTGATGCTCCTTATGAGAGGGGAGGTTCTTACTGGTATGGGAGTCATATGGGTGGCAATCCCCAGCAAGAGCTTGCTAGATGTCTAGTCCTTGTGTGGCCTGGGATGACTTGTCCTTGTGTGGCAAGATGAAAAGCTTGTGTGTTAACCATTTACCTTTTGTGTAGTAAGCCTTGGACAACACAGGTGGAAGGGGATGACCTTTCTTCTTCATTGCCGAGAGCAATCTTGTAAGACCCCGAATTTTGAGTCATAGAAGTCCAGAAGCCAGTGCAGGTGAAAAGATGATTTTGTCCCTGAAGAGAAGGATGTGTGATAGCCGAAATTGGTAAGATTGTTCAGTAAATTATTTTGCTTCTAATTCCTTTTGATTTAGGTCCTTGTAGATGGGTAATAGCTTTAGGAACAATCCTTTAAGGTAGATAGTTGACTTAAAGATTAAGTCCCTAAAAATAGGGAAGGTAATTTAAGAATTTTGGTTATTTAGTGAATTATATTGGATTGATAGATTGATTAAAAGTAGTAGACATAATGCTACACTCATTGAATATAAATAGGAAGCCAACCCCACAAATTTGTCCCCTAAAACCTTACAAAATTCGTATAGGCTTAAAACCCTATACCTCCTTTTAGCCGTCAGAACTTACTGAAACTTTAAACCAGCATAACTCCCTCATCGTTCATTGGATCTCTGCGAATAATAGCTTGTTGGAAAGCTCTCTTCATCCTCTTTCCAACCCTATATGAATAGCAGATTGGATGTAAATATTTCGTTGTTTTGGGTCGAGACGAAATCGTCTTATGCCCTACTTTTAGCAATAGGTTTTGCATAGTTAATTGGAATGGTAAATTCAGGTTGAATCTTGATAAGTTCCTGGCTATCACATCACACATCCAAGGGGAAGGTACCTGCGACTTCTGATCACTGGTTTTCTGATAGGTTTGGTGAGTGGTATTGGTAAGGAAATAAGGTATTCAATTGATTATTGAATATGCATGCTTAGTTTGTTCTTGTCTTTGCCTGGTGATATTATAGGTGGTTCGGATTTACTTAATAAAGGCAAAGGATTAGATTATTGTTCAGAGACAAGAGAGGTAGGATCTATGCCTCATCGGTTTCTCCAGAAACCCCTGCTCTTATCTGATGTTTTTGTTACCTGCCCTTGTTGTATTTATTTGTGATTGGATTGTAGGGTGTGGATATGAAATCCGGAATAAGATATGAATCTCCTAGGCTATATCGAACCCCTGAGTTAGGAATTGAGTGCCTGGGATGCTATTGTTATATGAATTGGATGTGTTGATTGTTTCCTGACATGATTGAGGATACCCTGTTGTGGTATTATGCTTTGTACTTGCCTGTGTGTGCTTGTACATGTTTGTGTGTCAAAATCCTGTTCTGCTGGCCAGGCAGGGTAAGCACTGATGCTCCTAGTGAGAGGAGAGGTACTTACCGATTTGTGGGAGTTGTATGGGTGTTGAACCAGCAAGTGCACGCTGGATATCTGTCCTTGCGAGGCCGGATCCCTGTCTTGCGAGACAGGAAGCCCTTATCTTGCGAGATTTGGGGATGCCCTGGTTGCGACTAAGGGAAGACTTGTCCATGTGGGGCTAGTCGACTTGTCCTTGCGAGGATAAGGTGAAAGGCTTACTGATTAGTTTGTGTGTTAACCATCTACCCTTTGTGCAGTAAGTCTTGGACAACACAAGTGGAAGGGGATGGCCTTTCTTCATCATTGAGTGTGATTTTGTTGTATTTCACCTGCCTGTGTACTTCTGAACTTTCGGAAGTGTGGTCCTCCCTCAGCCATAATCTCGGCCTTAACCTCTTTTGGTTTATTGTTGAATTGCGTGATCCCTTTAGTTGTTTAGGGAATGATCTTATGTGATTTGGGAGATTTGTGTTTAGGGATTCTGTAGATCTTATGATGCTGCGACCCTACTGAGATTCTTGTAATCTCAAACCGTTGTTTTTACCATTTTTCAGGCTTAGGTACATCCTCTGATCGTGGTACCAGTGTGTGAGATCAAGGCTGCACGGCGGGGTGATATCGCATCACTAATACTACTTGTTACTTGCGCAAATAACTTGAAAGATTGGACATTGTTCTGGTTTATTTTTAAGCATTCGTTTTGCTTGCTATTTCCGAACTTGGTTGATGAATTTCTTGCTGATTATTTGGATCCCTATGGGACTTGTGTGTTATGAACCCAAAGAATAAATTTAAGACTTCCGCTGATGATTTTATTTACTCCGTATGTTACCAGAATATGTGTCCAGTATCATACTCCAATTGATTGATAAGCAACAAAATAAACAAGATTAAAATCGGTATCATATGAGTAGCCTTGTGAAATTCTAATAGGTCTTAGGTGATTTTGAGGCTTATTTGGGTTTCACGGCGGTAATGACCTTAATCGGAGCAATGAATAATGGTTTAGGAATTAGGGTCGTTACAAATCTGATGAGTTCGGCCTGCCTGTGTACTTCTGAGGTTTCAAAAGTATTTGTAGTCCCCTCTCTGTCTTAGATTCGGTCCTACCCTTTTTAACTGAATTCTTGAATTACGTGATCCCCTTTAGTTGTTCAGATTGATCTGATGATGATTGGGAGATTTGTGTTTACAGTTTCTGCATATCTTGTGATGCTATGACCCTACTGAGATTGTAATCTCATTCTATTGTTTCCATAATTTTTCAGGCTTAGGTACATTCACTGTTCATGGTACCAGTGTGTGAGATCAAGGCAGCACCGCAGGGCGATATTGCACCACCTTTGGATTCCTATTTCCTTGTTTGCTTGCGCATACAATATGATCTTAGATTGGACTACTTTTCTCGTTTTTTTTCAAGATCCCTCTTTTTCTTGTTATATTTTGGAACATGTTGGAGGATTTCTTACTGGTTATTTGAATCCCTTTGGGATTTGTGTGTTTTAATTCTAATAATTAAATTTAAAGACTTCTGCTGATGTTTTATTCACTCTGTATGATACCAGAATGATTGTCCAATATCATGCTCCAATTGTTATAAAAAAAAATTAATGGGTAAGCCTAGTGGGATTCAGATAGGTTCTAGATGTCTTTCGGTTTGTATGGATTTCACGGCGGTAATGGCCTTAATCGGAGCAAATTTTAATAGGTAGGAATTGAGGTCATTATAGGTATGGTAGTGAAGCATGGTTTTGGTTATATGATTTATTGTATGCTAACTAGATTGTTGATTTTTGAAGGTACATGCGTACACACCCACTTAGAAGGCTAATACCAAAAATTAATCAGATATTAAGAACCTGGTTAGAAATGTTTAGATGTCGTATCTGATTGATTAACTTGTTGCGTGTCTATCAGTATTTTTATGTCTTGTATAAATTTACATGTTTTGAGTGTTTAACTGGGTTTCTTATCATTGTCGAGAATGTGTATTTGTTGGTGCATGTTGCTAAGTATCCCTATGTGATTTCTTATCATTGCCAGGTATGTATTTATATATTGTTGACAAGTTTGCCAAGCATGTGATTTATTTATGTGCAAGTCGAGTATGTTTTGTGTGAACCTATGCTTGCCGAATGTGAATATATGTGAGACATGGTTGTTGTCGAATGCAAGAGATGTGGTTTTGCATGATTTCTGTGTATGGTTTGCACTGTTGTTGAGTGCTTATTGAAGTAATTGCTGAGTGTGCATTGCATGTGTGCATGTGGTTTCAAAAATTTCCATACTCATGTGCATGAGTACTTTGATTTCTAGCATCTGCATATCGTCCAGTGCATGTCTATCCACCAGGTACCACTTCTTTTCCTAGTATCGTAATTAGTTATGTGTTAAATAACAATCGTATGTTTGTATAGTTTGGCAAGGTTGAACGCTTAAAAGAATTGACTGGGTAGGTATGAGGTTCAACAAGACGAGCCGAATGCACAAACTGAGCAGGGTGGGCAAGCTGAGCCCGAACCCAACCTGAGGAACCAGTCACTCCAGCTATCGATCATGTGATGGAAAAAATCTTAAACGTATTGCAAGGAATTTCTGCAAATCAACAGCGAATGGAGGCGCAACTTCAGAATGCTCCTGGATCCGCACCTGTGGAAGAACCTATTCCTCCACTTGAACCTGTATAGTCGGCACATCCTAAGGAGGCCGAGAGACTTCCCATCATGATTACAAAACTATTGAAGGAAGCTCGAGAATTGGGATGCAATGATTTCATTGGTTCAGCATGAGCTTTTGCCGCTCATGAATGGATCGACACCTTGTGCCGAGTATCTTTGTTTTTATGTATCTCTGATGATGACAAGGTAGCCATCGCCACTTTCCTATTGGAGGGAGAAGCCCTCGCATGGTGGGTAGTTGTGAGCATACGATTTGTCAATCGTCTGCCTATATGGAAAGAATTTCGATATGAATTCGACGAAAGATTTTATACGAGATTCCATAAAAGCGAGTAGCGACAAGCTTTCTACAAGTTTGAACAGGGAACCCGTTCGGTGCTGGAATATGAAAAGGCATTAAGGGAATTGTCCCGATTTTCACCTGAAGAGGATCGCTCACCGTACCAGCTTGTGAGGCAATTTCAGGATGGGCTGCGTACTGAACTCAAAATCATCGTTGGTACGACACCGGTATAGAATTTACAAGAACTAATTGTTGCCGCAACTGAAACCGAAAAGTTCGTGCAAACCAAAAGGCCATCTACAGCCACTAGTGGTGGATCTTTCCGGTGAGATTCGAAATTTAAACGTCGCACAGGACCCTATCCTCCGAAAATTAACGGCAATGGAAGTAACAACAAGAAGAACTTTTCTGGTTTGAATTCAAGTAGAACTACATGGAATACTCAGCAATGTCGATGTAACAATTGTGGCAAAATGGGGTACATTCTGCTGGAATGCCAGAAGTCGAGACGTATCACAGGCACATCTAGTGCGAGCCAAGGTGGGTATGCTAACCCCACCAAACTGCCAATGCGCGCACCAGAAGGACCACCCAATGGATCCACAGGTGAGGTGCAACCAAGACCAACAAGGCTAGTCACCCTAACTGATGCCGAAGCTAGTTCTGATGTGTGACAGGTACCATTGCTTTGTGAAGAATTTTTCATCGCTTGCCGCACCATTGAAAAAAAAAACTGACGGTGAGCCGTTCATGTGGAACAAGAAATGCCTGTGATGTTTTGAAGAACTGAAAAACCGATTAGTTTCTGCACCTATCCTTATTTTACCTATTTGCGGAAAGAAGTATGTGGTTTACAGTGATGCGTAGAAATCCGGACTTGGATGCTTGTTGATGCAAGATGAGAAAGTCGTTGCATATGCTTCCCGATAGTTACGACCGGATGAAAGCAACTATCCTACACATGATTTGGAGCTTGCAGCCATGGTGTTTGTGTTGAAAATATGACGACATTACTTATACGGAGAGACATGCCAAATCTTTACCGATCACAAAAGCTTGAAGTACCTACTCATGTAAAAATAATTGAATATGAGACAACGAAGATGGGTAGAGCTGATCAAAGACTACGATTTGATCATCGAATATCATCCTGGAAAGACAAATTCTGTTGCTGATGCCTTAAACTGAATGTTTCATCCTCCTTCCCCATCGGTTTTGGCCTATATATGCACCCATTACATGCCTATGTTGCTGGATTTGAGGACTAATTATGTGCATCTTGGCATTGATTATTCTGGTTCATTGTTGGCACGAATGGAAGTCACACCTATCTTGAATGAGGAAATCCGGAATCAGCAATTAGAGGATCCGAAACTAATTGAAATTTGGAAGCAACTTTCTGATGGTGTTGATGCCATAGTTTGTGATTTCAGAATACGAAATGACGAAGTGCTTGCCTTTAGAAACCAGGTATGTGTTCCACAAGGTATTGATATTCGTAACCTTATTCTATCAGAGGTGCACAGTTCGAAGTTTGCTATCCATCCCGGAAACACTAAGTTATACCGAGATTTAAAGGAGCAGTATTGGTGGCCAAACATGAAACGCCATATTGCTGAGTTTGTTGCCCGATGCCTCGCATGTCAATAAATAAAGATCGAACATCAACGACCCGCTAGACTACTTTAGTCACTTCCGATTCCGGAATGGAAGTGGGAGCTTGTCACAATGGGTGATTGTGGATCGATTGACTAAATCTGCCAACTTCCTCCCTATACGAGTGACGGATACACCTGAGAAATTGGCTGTTCGTTACTTGAATGAGATTGTTTGATTGCATGGAGTGCCAGTTTCCATCGTTTCAGATTGTGACCCTCGTTTCACCTCACGATTTTGGGAAAAATTCCAGAATGCGCTGGGTTCGAGATTGAATTTCAGTACGGCATTTCATCCCCAGACCGATGGCAAATAGAAAGGACTATTCAAACATTCGAGGACATGCTACGAGCGAGTGTGTTGGATCAGCAAACTGGTTGGGATCGATGCCTGCCGTTGGCAGAATTTGCTTACAACAATAGTTTTCATGTAAGCATCGGTATGGCACCTTATGAAGCATTATATGGGAGACGTTGCAGGACTCCCATTTGCTGGAATGAAGTAGGCAAAAGACGCCTAGACAATCCAGAATTGATTGATCAAGCAACGAAACAGTTGAACTTGATTCGACAACGGCTAAAAACAGCCCAGAATCGACAAAAAAACTACGCCGATAATCGACGAAGGGAGCTAGAATTTGTGGTAGGTGACAAAGTGTTTCTGAAGGTCACCCCATGGAAAGGAGTCCTTCGTTTTCAGCAGCGAGGTAAGCTAGCACCTCGTTACATTGGTCCGTATGACATTGTCAAGAGGATCGACCCTGTTGGATACCGACTTGCCCTACCTCCAAATATGGAAAGAATTCACAATGTGTTCCACGTATCTATGTTGAGAAAGTATGTGCAAGACCCTGCTCATGTGCTCAAAGAACCCCCAGTTGTAATTGCTGAAGACCTATCCTATACAGCCAGTTGCCATACTAGATCAGTCAGTACGACAGCTTTGTAGTCAAAGCGTGCCTATGGTACGAGTTGTTTGGCATAATGGCCAAATTGAGGAACAGTCTTGGGAGACTGAGAAATCTATGCGTGCAAAATTTCTTTATAAAAATTTTGAGGTCAAAATTCTTATAAGGAGGGGAGGATGTCAAACCCCGAATTTTGAGTCCTAGAAATCCAGAAACCAGTGAGGATGAAAAGACCATTTTACCCCCGAAGAAAAGGATGTATGAAGGCCAAAATTGGTATGGGAAGTCTAGTAATTATTTCTGGTATTAGTTCCCTTTAATTTGATTCTTTATTGATTGATAATTATCAGAAAATAAAAACCCTATGTTTAAGGAGGATAATTATAGAATTTAATTCTGATAATTATCTTACTTTAACTAAGCCTTTAAAGTATGGATTTTAAACCCATCACCATCTTATTTAAATAGGAATCCAGCCACACAAAAACTTTATACAGAAAACACATAAAATTCGTAAAACCTAAAAACCCTACACCTCCCAATTTCTGCCAAAATCTTTTTGAACTTCAAACAAGCATAACTCTCACATCGTTTGTCGGATGCCTGTCTTGATCAATTGATTAACCTACTGGAATCTGATCTTGTATCTTTTGATTATACATGTTATAAACCCTTAAACCTTCCTTGTTAACATGAGATCGCAACTCCTACAACTTGTTAACATGAAATCGCAACTTGCCCTATTTCCCTATTCTTAGTGCCGAAAATTATATGATAATTAGGGATGATAATTCAGGTTATTTCTTGTTAAGTTCTAGGATATCACATCATATATCCAGTGGGGAGGTACCTGCGGCATCTGATCACTGGTTTCTGATAGGTTTGGTGAGTGAAATTGGTATGGAAAAAGGGTAATTAATTGGATATTGGATATGCATACTTAGTTTGGTTTTGGCTCTTAGTTGTGATGCTATAGGTAGTGTAGAATTATTGGATAAAGTCAAGGGAATAACTTCTTTGTTCAAAAACAAGAGAGGTAGGATCTAAGCCTCATCAGTTTCTCTAGAGATCCTTGTTGTTTGCTTGCTAATTTCAGTGCCTTTACATGTAACGTTGTAGTAGAAATGCTTGAATTGCGGACTAAGATGCGATCCTCTAGGCTATATTAAATTCTTTAAGATAGGATATGAGTGCCTAGTTTGCATGTGTTGTGTGTATTGAACATGTTGATTGTGTTCTGACATGATTAAGGGTACCGTGTGGTGGTATTATGTTTTGTACTTGCTTGTGTGTGCTGGTACGTGTTGTGTGTCAGGATCCTTTTCCAGTGGCCATTCGGGGTAAAAGCTAATGCTCCTTGTGAGAGGGGAGGTTCTTACTGGTATGGGAGTCGTATGGGTGGCAATCCCCAGCATAAGCTCGCTAGATGTCTGGTCCTTGTGTGGCCAGAAGCCCTGTCCTTGTGTGGCAGGAAGCCTTTGTCCTTGTGTGGCTTGGGATGACTTGTCCTTGTGTGGCAGGAAGCCCTTGTCCTTGTGTGGCTTGGGATGACCTGTCCTTGTGTGACAAAATGAATAGGCTTACTGAATAGCTTGTTCGTTAACCATTTACCTTTTGTGCAGTAAGCCTTGGACAACACAGGTGGAAGGGGATGGCCTTTCTTCTTCATTGCCGAGAGCAATCTGATGAGTTCTACCTGCCTGTGTACTTCTGAGTTTTCGGAAGTATTTGTAGTCCCCCCTCAGCCTTAGATTCGGCCCTACCCTTTTTAACTGAATTCTTGAATTGCATGATCCCCTTTAGTTGCTAGGAATGATCTGATGTTGTTTGGGAGATTTGTGTTTATGGTTTCTGCAGATCTTATGATGTTGTGACCCTACTGAGATTCTTGTAATCTCATTTTGTTGTTTCCACCATTTTTCAGGCTTAGGTACATTCACTGTTCGTGGTACCAGTGTGTGAGATCAAGGCTGCACGGCGAGGAGATATTGCACCACCTTTGGATTCCTATTTCCTTGGTTCTTTGCGTATACAATATGATCATAGATTAGACTAATATTCTCTTTTTTTTTCAAGATCCCTCTTTTGCTTGTTATATTTTGGAACATGTTAGAGGATTTCTTCCTGGTTATTTGGATCCCTATAGGACTTCTGTGTTTTGATTCTAATAATTAAATTTAAAGACTTCCGTTGATGTTTTATTCACTCCGTATAATACCAGAATGATTTTCCAATATCATGCTCCATTTTTTATTAAACATATAGAACGATCATGCTAAAAGTCAAAAAATTTAATGGGTAAGCCTGGTGGGATTCAGATAGATTCTAGGTGTCTTTGGGCTTGATTGGATTTCACGACGGTAATGACCTTTATCGGAGAAAATTTTAATTGGTAGGAATTGGAGTCATAACATTTCAGGCTTAGGTACATCCACTGTCCGTGGTACCAGTGTGTGAGATCAAGGCTGCACGACGGGGCGATATCGCATCACATTAGCATACTTGTTTCTTAATTGCTTGCGCATATAACATGAATTATGATTGGAATATTTTTCTGGTTTTCAAGATTCCTCCTTTACTTGTTTATGTTTTATTTTTGGAATTAATTTACTGGATGTTTAGATCCTTATAGAACTTGTGAGTTATGGATACATTGATTTTATGTCAAGACTTCCGCTGATATTTTATTCACTCGTATTGTACCAGAATACATGTCCAATATCATGCTCCAATAACTAATGAACATAACCAATGTACATGGTAAAAAATAAGAATTTGATAAGTAAGCCTTGTGGAATTCAGATACGTCCTGGTTTTTGGGCTTGTCTGAGTTTCACGTCGGTAATGGCCCTAATCGGAGGAATTAATAATAGGTTAGGATATGGGATCGTTACAGGTTTGGTAGCGGAACATGGTTTAAGAAATATATTTGGTTATATGCTAACTTGTTTGTTGATTTTGTGTTTGTAGGTAAGAACATGTTCACACACTCACTCACTTAGGGGTTGATACCAAAACTAAACTAATGCTAAAATGGGATTGATTTGTAAGATTGTAATAATGAGTATGATAATCTGATTTTCTGTATGTTTATGAATGTTCTTATGCCTGGTATGCCTTGATGTGTTCTGATAAATCTTAAGATATTTCTTGTTATTGCCGAATGTTTGTTTTTGTCATAATGCCAAGTGTCCCTATGTGACTTCTTATCATTGTGTTTAGAGTTTGTTGCAATGACTTCCAAGAATGGTTTGTATGATAGTATTGTTGCCAAATGTATATGCCTGTGATTGCTGATGTGTATTGCCAAATGCATGGGGTGTCAGATTGCATGATTGCCGAATATGGATTGTGTGAATCCATTCCTGCTTAAATTTTGATGATGATTTCTGAGAGTACATATGTGTGATAATATGAATAACGAGTATGAATTTACATGTGTGCATATGATTTCCAAAATTTGCATACTCGTGTACATGTGTATTTTGATTCTAGTATATGCATATCGTCCGGTGCATGCCTCTCCACCAGGTACCACTTCTTTTCCTAGTATCGTATTTGGTTATGTGTTAAGTAACAATCGTATGTTTTTATAGTATGGCAAGGCCGAGTGTACAAAAGGATCGACGGGGTAGGTATGGGGTTCAGGCTGAACAACAATCCGTAGGGCAGAATGAACCTGATGCACATATTGAGCAAGGAGAGCAACTGATTTGCGATCTAGTCTACATCGACTATGCTATATGTATGAGACCGAATGTATTGGAAATGGATCTGATTCCATTGGGCATCTGAGAGCTGGATGTGATTTTAGGCATGGACTGTCTGGCAAAATATCAAGCCCGTATAGAGTGTTTCACCAAACATGTGTGGTTCACTTTTCCTTATGGTGTCGAATACTGCTTTGAAGGTGATAGGCAAGTTGTTCCAACTTGCATGATTTCTTGGCTGGATGTGAAGCAACTGATCAACAAAGGATGTACAGTACCTCACACACGTACATGATATTTCTAAAGAGTCCTTGGATCTGGGTTTTGTTCCAGTGGTTCGCAAATTTCTAGAAATATTTTCAGAAGACATAGCTGGTTTACCACCAGTAAGGGAAGTGGAATTCGACATTGAGTTAGTGCCTGGTACGAATCCGATTTCCATTCCTCCGTATCGTATGGCTCCTACGGAAATGAAGGAACTAAAAACACAATTGGAAGATTTGCTGGATCGTGGTTTCATCCGACCTATTGTGTCACCTTGGGGAGAACCTGTCTTGTTCATAAAGAAGAAAGATGGCTCGTTATGATTATGCATCGACTATCGACAGTTGAATCGTGTGACCGTTAAGAACAAGTACCCTTTGCCATGCATTGATGATTTGTTCGACCAACTCCAGGGTGTAGTCGTGTTCTCCAAGATTGACCTAAGATCTGGATACCATCAATTGCGAGTTCGTGATGCTGATATTCGAAGACAGCGTTCAGATCGCGATACGGCCACTACGAATTTCTTGTTATGCCATTCAGTTTGACCAATGCAGTAGCTGTGTTCATGGACCTGATGAATCGTGTGTTCCATGAGTTCCTGGATAAATTTGTGATAGTCTTCATCGACGACATTCTGATTTATTCAAAATTGGAAGAGGAACATGCTAAACATTTGCGGATTGTGCTGAATGTTTTGAAGGATCGGCAGTTGTTTGCAAAGTACTCCAACTGCGAATTCTGGTTACGCGAAGTTGGTTTCCTTGGCCATATTGTTTCCGCCCAAGGTTTGTTAGTTGATCCAAAGAAGATTGAAATCGTAGTTGCTTGGGAACCCCCGCGAACTGTGTTCGAAGTTCGTAGTTTCCTTGGTTTAGCAAGATATTATCGTCGCTTTGTGAAGAATTTTTCATCGTTTGCCGCACCATTGATAAAACTGACGCGAAAGGGTGAGCCGTTTGTGTGAAACGAGAAATGCCAGTGAAGTTTTGACGAACTGAAAAATCGGTTAGTTTCCGCGCCTATCCTTACCTTACCTATTTGCGGAAAGGAGTATGTGGTTTACAGCGATGCGTCGAAATCTGGACTTGGATGCGTATTGATGCAAGACGGGAAAGTCGTTGCTTATGCTTCCCAACAGTTACGACCGCACGAAAGCAACTACCGTACGTATGATTTGGAGCTTGCAGCCGTGGTGTTTGCGTTGAAAATATGGCGACATTACTTATACGGCGAGACGTGACGAATCTTCACCGACCACAAAAGCTTGAAGTACCTCCTCAAGAAAAAAGAATTGAATATGAGACAATGAAGATGGGTGGAGCTGATTAAAGAATACGATTTGATCATCGATTATCATCCAAGAAAGGAAAATGTTGTTGCTTGAGTGAAAGTTTCATCCTCCTTCCCCATCGGTTTTTGCTGACATGCGCACCCATTACATGCCTATGTTGCTGGATTTGAAAGCTAATCGAGTGCATCTTGGCCTTGATTTTTCTGAATCGTTATTGGCACGAATTGAAGTCACGCCTACCTTGATTGAGGAAATCGAGAATCAGCAATTAGAGGATCCAAAACTGATTGAAATTTCTGAAGAACTTTCTGACAGTGTTGATGCCATAGTTTGTGATTTCAGAATACGAGATGACGAAGTGCTTGTCTTCAGAAACTGGGTATGTGTTCCACAAGATGTTGATATTCGTAACCTTATTCTATCAGAGACGTATAGTTCGAAGTTCGCTATCCATCCCGGAAGCACTAAGATGTACCGAGATTTAAAGGAGTAGTATTGGTGGCCAAACATGAAACACCACATTGCTGAGTTTGTTGCCCGATGCCTCGTATGTCAACAAGTAAAGATTGAACATCAACGACCCGCTGGTCTACTTCAGTCATTCCATAATGGAAGTGGGAGCATGTCACAATGGATTTTGTGACCGGCCTGCCAAAATCGCAACGAGGATATGATGCCATTTTGTTGATTGTGGATCGATTGACAAAATCTGTACACGTCCTTCCTATACGTGTGACGGATACACCTGAGAAATTGGCTGTCCGTTACTTAGAAGAGATTTTTCAATTGCATGGAGTGCCAGTTTCCATCATTTCAGATCGTGACCCCTGTTTCACCTCATGATTTTGGGAGAAATTCTAGAAGGCACTGGGTTTCGAGAATAAATTTCAGTACAACATTTCATTCCAAGACCGATGGCCAATTAGAAAGGATGATTCTGACACTCGAAGACATGTTACGTGCGAGTGTGTTGAACCAGCAAACCGGTTGGGATTGATGCCTGCCATTGGCAGAATTTGCTTACAACAATAGTTTTCATGTAATCATTGGTATGGAACCTTACGAAGCACTATATGGGAGAAGTTGCAGAACTCCCATTTGCTGCAATGAAGAAAACGAGAGACGCCTAGACAATCCGGAATTGATTGATCAAGCAACAGAGCAGTTGAACTTGATTCAACAACAGCTAAAAACAGCCTAGAATCAGTAGAAAAACTACGTCGATAATCGACGAAGGGAACTGGAATTTGCGGTAGGTGACAAAGGGTTTCTGTAGGTTGCCCCATGGAAAGGAGTTGTTCGTTTTCAGCAGCGACAT
The DNA here is from genome assembly GCA_019739055.1 of Passiflora organensis. Classification (NCBI taxonomy): domain Eukaryota; kingdom Viridiplantae; phylum Streptophyta; class Magnoliopsida; order Malpighiales; family Passifloraceae; genus Passiflora; species Passiflora organensis. Next base: position 245,164 of record JAEPBF010000040.1, on the reverse strand, counting down.
AAGGAGTTCTCCGTATGACATCGTCAAGAGGATCGACCCTGTTGCATACCAACTTGCTTTACCTCCAAATATGGAAAGAATTCACAACGTGTTTTACGTTTCAATGTTGAGAAAGTATGTGCAAGACCCTGCACATGTGCTCGAAGAACCCCAGTTGTAATCGCTGAAGACCTATCCTATCTCGTACAACTAGTTGCCATACTAGATCGGTCAGTTCGAAAGCTTCGCAGTCGAAGCATGCCTATGGTAAGAATTGTCTGTCGTAATGGCCAAATTGAGGAACAATCTTAGGAGACTGAGGAATCTATGCGTGTAAAATTTCCTTATCTATTTTTTTACGTAATTGTGCTAAAATTTCGAGGACGAAATTCTTATAAGGAGGGGAAGATGTGAGACCCTGAATTTTGAGTCCTAGAAGTCCAGAAGCCAATGCAGGTAAAAAAAGCCATTTTACCCCTGAAGAAAAGGATATGTGATGACTGAAATTGTAATGGATGTTTAGTAATTATTTCTGGTATTAATTCCATTTAAATTGATTCTTTATTGGTTGATAATTATCTTTGGAAATAAAAACTCTAAGTTTAAGGAGGGATAATTATAGAATTTAATTCTGATAATTATCTTATTTTAATTAAACCTTTGAGGTAGGGATTTTAATCCCATAACCACCTTATATAAATAGGAAGTCAGCTACACAAAAATCTTAAGAAAACACACAAAATTCGTAAGACCTAAAAACCCTACACCTCCCAATTTTTGTTGAAAATCCGCTGGAACTTCAAACAAGGATAACTCTCTCATCGTTTTTCAAATTCCTGCGAATAATAGCTTGTTGGAAAGCTCTATTCATCTTCTTTTCAACCATCTTTTATTTTTTGTTTGAAGGTTAGGTTTTTCACTGTTAAAAGGTAAATCAAAGTTCAGCAGAATTGCCAAAATCTGTTTGAACTTCAAAATAGCATAACTCTCTCATCCTTTGTCGGATTCTTGAAAATAATAGTTTGTTGTAAAGCTCTCTTCATATTATTTAACAAAATATTTTGTATTTTTTTTGGAATTTAGTTTCTTTTTTGTAAAAAGTTAAATCGAATTTCGGCAGAATTGCCAAAATCTGCTAGAACTTCAAAACAACATAACTCTCTCATCCTTTGTCGGATTCTTGCGAATAATAGCTTGTTGGAAAGCTCTCTTCATCCTCTTCCCAGAAATATTTAAGTTTTTTTAGGAGGTTATTTTTTTTCTATCGTAAGATAAGTCAAATTTTGACAGGATTAGGGTTCAAGATTTTATGATTTTGTCTTCAGTTGATTTCTATTGTTGTTTCTCTTGTTCATATGATTGTTTGGAATCTATTCATGTTATAAAATCATGAATTCATCTTTTGAATCTTTTGTATATATGAAATCAGTATGCCCTTCCCTTACCCTATTGTTGCTTATCTTGATCAATTGATTAACCTATTGGATTCCGATTTTGTTTCTTTTGATTGTATAAGTTATAAACACTTAATCTCTATTTGTTAGCATGAAATCACAACCCTTACACCTTGCTAACATAAAATCTAAACTATCTTGTGTCCTATGCTTAGTGCCGAAATATACATAGTTAAATTGGGTGGTAATTCAAGTTGAATTTTGTTAAGTTCATGGCTATCACATCACACATCAAAAGGGGAGGCACCTACGGCATCTGACCACTAGTTTCTGATAAGTTTGGTGAGTGGAATTAGTAAGGAAATAAGGTATTCAATTGGTTATTGAGTATGCATACTTAGTTTGGTTTTGTCTTTGCCTAGTGATACCATAGGTGGTTTGGAATTATTAAATAAAGGCAAAGGAATAGCTTCTTGTTCAGAGTCAAGAGAGGTAGGATCTATGCCTCATCGGTTTCTCTAGAGATCCCTGTTGTTTGTTTGTTGTTTTCGATGCATGCCCTTGTTATTATTGCATGCGAATTGATTGTAGGATATGTGCTAGAATTGCGGATTGAGATATGAATCCTATAGGCTATACCGAGCTCTTGAGTTAGGTTTTGAGTGCTCGAATTGCATATGATATGTGAATTGAATAAACTAATTGTGTTCTGACATGATTGAGGATACCCTGTTATGGTATTGTGCTTGTGCTTTCCTATGTATGCTTATACATGTTTGTGTGTCAGGATCTTGTTCTGATGGCCATTCAGGGTGAGCGCTGATGCTCCTTAGGAGAGGGGAGGCTCTTACTAGTATAGGAGTTGTATAGGTGGAAAACCCCAGCATGTGCATGTTGGATGACTAGTCCTCGTGTGGCTTGAAGTCTTGTCCTTGTGTGGCAAGATGCCCTTATCCTTGTGTGGTTTGGGATACCATTTTCCTTGTGTAGCTTGGGATGTCTTGTCCTTGTGTGGCAGGATGAATAGGCTTACTGATTAGCTTGTGTGCTAACCTTTTACCCTTTGTGTAGTAAGCCTTGGACAACACAAGTAGAAAGGGACGAACTTTCTTTTTTCTATTGCCAAGAGCAATCTGATGAGTTTTACCTGCCTACGTACTTCTGATTTTCAGAAATCTTTATAGTCCACCTTTAGACTTAGTTTCGGCTCTATCCCTTTGATTGATTTTTGAATTACGAGATACCCATAGATGTGTAGGAATGATCTAATATTGTTCGGGACGATTTGTGTTTAAGATTTTTGTAGATCTTATGATGTTGTGACCCTACTGAGATTCTTGTAATTTCATCCTCTTGTATTCATCATTTTTCAGGCTTAGGTATATCCATTGTCCGTGACACCAGTGTGTGAGATCAAGGCTGTATGACAGGGCGATATCGCATCACATTAGCATACCTGTTCCTTGATTGCTTGTGCATATAACATAAATTATGATTGAACTATTTTTCTGGTTTTCAAGGTTCCTCATTTACTTGTTTCAATTTTATTTTGGGAATTAACTTACTGGATGTTTGGATCCTTATGGGATTGTGAGTTGTGGATTCATTGATTTTATTTAAAGACTTTCGCTGATATTTTATTCACTCCGTATGATACTAGAATACATGTCCAGTATCATGCTCCAATAATTAATAAACATAACGAATGTACATGCTAAAAATTGAGAATTTGATAAGTAAGCCTTGTGGAATTCAGATACGTTTTGGTTCTTAGGCTTGTCTGAGTTTCACTGCGGCAATGGCCCTAATCAGAGCAATTAATAATAGGTTAGGATTTGGGGTCGTAACATTTTTACTATAGCCTGGGTTTAAGATTCCGGTTCTACTAGTGACATAATTGGTTCTACTGACCTAGAGGCTATGGGTGTCTCTCTTCGAGCCCTAGTTCTGCCTCTTGTAGTACCTTGACTTCTTGTAGTCACCATTTTCACTTTAAAAATACTAATTTTCAGTCCATATAACATAACGTTTCTTCTACAGATACTCTTTTTTTATCCTTGTAACATATTATATCCATTTAGACTCATACACAATGTCGACTTAGTGCAGTATATTCACACAATGTTTATGCATCTTAAACTCACAATAAGACTCAAAGGAAAATTCAAGACCAAACTTCAAGAATTTGATGTACAATATGTAGTTAATATGTTTTTCCTAAACCATGTTCCCTTACCACCGTAGTTGTCACACCTCGGAATACACCAAGACATAATATCCATCATATAGCTACAGTACAAACTTAGATGGTCATCATAAGAGTATATAATAACTATACGAGGTGATAACCAAACCTGTTTAAATTTTTATTTCATAATTTAAATACATGATGTGACTCGGAAGCAATCCCAAGACTAAGAAGGCATAATGGATCATACAAACACGAAATTTTTTTTTGGAATTTACATTATGCGAGACCTGAATCAAAATCTTGATTTAATTATCAACATAGTATGGGATCCCAATTTACAATGCATACACACATGAAATGTCATATACAACTAGTCCATATGTGCAATCTGAATCCTCGATCATTCCTCGTAATTTTAATATTTCAGATAGTCTGGGATCTGGGACGAAGCCGATCCTTTCGCTCTAACTCAGGAAACCTATCAAAAACTGGCATTACAACCAGGTGAGTAGATGTTTTCCTTTACGAACTCTTTTAAATCAAAACAATATTATGCATTCTTTCGGTCAAATAATTTAACAAGCACAACTAAAATCATGGCCAAGGATCATTCAGATCCAATCAAGACAATGCATCAATGACAAAGCAAGGAAAAATAAGCCACAAGATATCGTAGCACGCATCGTACAATCCCATCATCAGGGTCACACTCAAACAATGTCATCAACAACATAGAAATGTCAGCACATACTACACACATCTCAATTAAACAGAGATCTTATAGATCTCGACATACATTCAATAGCCATTCTTATAGATGGCTAATATAGCCAACCATTATTATAGGTTGGTATTATAATCACTTTCTCTATACCCGGGTTATAATCACATATAGTAATTTGATGTAACTCCTAGTACTCTAATATGTTGTGGTGATCAATCCCAGGATGAGTTTATAAGCTATACTCCTCAAAAGTTATAATATTGTCAGTCGACTAATTCCATAGCTGTTATTCCTTTAATTTCATTAGGGTTAGTATCATCTTAATTTTACCCTTCTTGCATCTTTCATTCAGTTAGGGTTAGTATATCATTAACTAACCAATCCTCATTCTTTGCTTCTCATTATTATGAAATTCTATTCAGATATCTTAAAGTTATTACTTACTTTGTTCATATATTTGTAATTGCTTATGCTCTTATAATTTTCTCAATTTTCCTTTGCATTTATCCCTTAGTAATTTCCCGATTAATCATTATTAGTTCTTTGGTAAGTTCTCAATAAGAATTCTTTGATTTTCTTAAATTGGGTAAACCCTAATCACTTCTTTCTCTTATCATTTTGGATTTCAGTTCCTTATATGGTACTGCTGTAATTCCAGCACGATCAGTGTCCTTCCATATGACCACTCAGTCATATATGATGTTGTTAGACTAATCAATCATGCTAGAAATAAAACAGTAAACAAAATCCATCCACTCATGGGTTTTCCCAGTGTTCGAAGAGCCCACATTTAATTCTCGATCGTCGGACCGATTCCTCAAGGCCCTACATCGATAGGTATCCACCTATACATAAAATTATAACCATTTTTTCAATATCGTATGCTAGATTACAAAATTACAACTAAAATAACACATCTACCACCTTAATTCGACATGTTTCTTCCCAATACTTAACTCGAAATCGATTCAGACATTTTTCTTACTTTCCCTTATTTTTTTATGAATTTTGTACTAATTACTTGACCCATCAAACCAACTCGAATTTTATAAATTTTGATACCATTAGACTCCTTGTGCTTACCAGTATTTTTTGTAGAATTTTTCTAAGTTTAATCCTATTTTTTCCGATTTTTCTTTCATTTTTGTTGATTTTCTAATTATTTTTTTTCAAATTTAACTAATTTCTGACCAATGAGAGTATGACACCTATCAGTTCCAGGCACTGCCAGGGTGCCACCCAGACCTCTAGGTTTATAGCACATAGTGGGATCCCCGCGTGCCATGCATCCCTAGAGCCTAAGGCTTGGGGCCCTGTTCACAATCAGGCAACACGTTGCCTGCTTTCGCAGTCGACATGTCACCTGATTTCCTTCCAAACGACTCGTCGCCCAAGGTCATCTACTTCCCCTATCAGCCAAGTGTCAAACCTAACCTTCCGAAACCCTAATGTCCAATCTCCACAACTTCAAACAAATCCTTTACAAAAACCATATCAACACAAAGATAACTTAAATTCGACTAATTCCCTAACATTTTCACTAACTATCATGTATCAAATCACGCAAACAAAGAAAAATAAAATCCAGCTTATTCCGGACAAAAAATCACTAGAATCTGGCCGTATGGAATCAGAAACAACATGATTTTTTTTTGGGTTATAGTCGCAGAAGAAGGATGAAGCTCTTGAGGAGGTTTTCAGATACAGATGACAACTAAAATGGGGTTTGTCTACACGGGATTTTATCCTATTCGAATGACTGGAAATAGAGGAAATCGGGAAGGTTTCAATCGCCAACAGCTCATCAGTGAAACGACATCATATGGAAGGAATACGAAATGACGTCGTTTTACAAATATGTTCTCAAACTATACGGGTGGCTAAAACGATAGCCACCTGTGCATTTTGACTAGGGATGGTAAAAACGACGTTGGTCAGTGTCGTTTTGACCACCTAATAAAATAATACTATTATTTTATTAATATTAAATAATGTTATTTATTTATTTATTTAAATTTTATAAAATTCATAAAAAATATCCTACTATTCTGAAAAATACTTGAAAAATTCCTTATGAACAGTACTATCAATTTATACCATAAAATTATTTTTCTTGTAAGGACCCACATTCTCGAATTACTCCTAAGTGAAACCCTTACTGCTGTGAAACCCAAACAAGCCCAAAACCAGGACCTATCTGAATCCCATAAGACTTAATCATCTATTTTTCGATTTTAGTATGTTCATTCCTTAAATTTTTAAAGTTTCGAGTATAACAGTGTTGAACAAACAATCTGGATTCATACGGAGTGAATAAATCATCATCGGAAGACTTTATGATTAATCAAGGAAACCACAACACACAAGTCCCATAGGGATCTTAAAATCCAGCAAGTAAATCCTCAGTAAATTTCCAAAACAATCAAACAAAGGAGACATTCTAAAAACTAGAAAGTGGTCTAATCAATATTCATGTTATATGCGTAAGTAGTCAAGGAACTGGTATGCAAATGTGATGCAATATCACCCCGTCGTTTAGCCTTGATTCTCACACACTGGTACCATAAACAACGAATGCACCTAAGACTGAAAAATGGTGAAAATAACAGGATGAGATTACAAGAATCTTAGTAGGGTTACAACATCATAAGATCTATAGAAATCTTAAACAAACATCTCCCAAACAACATCAGATCATCCAATAGGGTTAGGGCTGAAACTAAGACTGAGGGTGGACTATAAACATTTCCGAAAATTAGAAGTGCACAGGAAGGAAAACACATCAATCGCTCTTGGTAATAGGAAAAGGCCATCCCTTTCCACTTGTGTTGTCCAAGGTTTCACTGCACAAAGGGTCAAAGTTAGCACACAAGCTAATCAGCAAGCCTATTCATCTTGCTAGCACACAGGATTAGGGCATCTTGCCAGCACACAAGACAAGGCATCTAGCTAGCACAAAGGACAAGGCATCTAGCTAGCACACAAAACTAGGCATGGGGATTACCACCCATATAACTCCCATACCTGTAATAACCTCTTCTCTCCCTAAGAGCATCAGCGCTTACCCTGAATGGCTACCAGAAAAGGATCCTGACACAAAAATACGTACAAGCACACACAAGCAATACTGTACGGACTCAAACCCAATCTATTAGGACTCTTACCGCAGTGAATCCCAAATAAGCCCTCGCAAGAAAAGGGATGCAAATTCGTCCGACCATGAGGCCTTGATCTCACACCTTTGGTACCAGCAACAAAGCACATACCTAAGCTTGCAAAAGGGGAGAAAGAAGGGATGAGATTACAAAAATCTCAGTAGGGTCACAGCATCGTAAGTCCTAGAGGTTCCCAATTAAACATCTTCCAATAACCAAAAGATCAACACCTAAAACTAGTTAAGATATCTAATTAAAACCGCAAGCATCAAACACACATATTAGGAGCTGAAATCATCACAAACACATATAATGTAAGAGTAGGCTAAAATTGGTAGAAAACAAGGGGAAAGACTGAAAATAATTTTTTTCCAGAAGCACACAGGCCGCCTATACATAAGCTGATTTTCAAAACCAGGGTTTGTACCCATTTGCCCATGTTGTCCAAAGCTATGTTGCAAAAAGGGTAGAACGGTTAGACAATCAATATTACAGCAAGCCTTTTAGTTGTCTCTGACATCTAGACTCGAACTGGCCTAGAAGCACTCTTGTAACAGCGCATACAAGTCATCCTATCACTCTCAAATAGGGCATCCTAACATCCAGACTCGAACTGACCTATAAGGCATCTTGACGTCCAGACTCGAATTGGCCTACAAGGCTTCTTGATGTTCAGACTTGAACCGGCCTACAAGGCATACAACGAGCTCTTGCTAGGAATAACCACCCATAAACCTCGTACGATAAGCATCTCTCCTTTACTTAGTAGCAACAATACATACCTCGTATGGCCAGCGACGAAAGGATCCTTCAAACAAAGCACAAACAGAGCACATACACACATAGTACACGTATACACAAATCACAACAAATGCTCAAAACAAGTGGAAACATAACACACAAGTCCTAGGGATTCCCAATCAAAAATCTCCTAATAACCAAAAGATCAACACCTAAAACTAGTTAAGATATCTAATTAAAACCGCAAGTATCAAACACACATATTAGGGGCTGAAATCATCACAAGCACACACAATGTAAAGGTAGGCTAAAATTGGTAGAAAACAAGGGGAAAGACTGAAAACACTTCTTTTTCAGAAGGACACAGGAAGCCTATACTTAATTTGATTTTTAAAACCATAGTTTGTCCCCATCTACCCATGTTGTCCAAGGCTATGCTGTAAAAAGGGTAAAACTATTAGACAATCAATATTACAGCAAGCCTTTTAAATGTCTTCGACATCCAGACTCGAACTAGCCTAGGAGCACTATAGCAGTACCGCATACAAGTCATCCTTTCACTCTCAAACAAGGCATCCTAACATCTAGGCTCGAACTGACCTGTAAGACATCTTGACGTCCAGACTCGAACTGACCTACAAGGCTTCTTGATGTCCTGACTTGAACCTGCCTACAAGGCATCCAGCGAGCTCTTGCTAAGAATAACCACCCATAAACCTCTCGGTATGGTAAGCATCTCCCCTCTCTTTAGTAGCAACAATACTTATCTCGCATGGCCAGAGACAAAAGGATCTCTCAAACAAAGCACAAACAGAGCACATACACGCATACACACATAGTACACGTATACACAAATCACAACAAAAGATTCTCAAACAAATGTAACGACCCCAATTCCTAACTATTATTAATTGCTCCGATTAAGGTCATTACCACCGTGAAACCCAAATAAACCTAAATGACACCTAGGACCTATTTGAATCTCACCAGGCTTATCATTAACTACCGATTTTTAGCATATGTATTTTATTGCTAAACAAAAATTGGAGCATGATATTGGACACATGTTCTGGTAACATACGGAGTAAATATAACATCAGCGGAAGTCTTAAATTAAATCATTGGGTTCATAACACACAAGTCCCATAAAGAACCAAATAACCAACAAGAAAACCTCCAACAAATTTAGGAAATAGCTAACAAAGAAGGGTGCTTAAAATAAACCAGAAAGTAGCCCAATCATCCATGTTATATGCGCAAGTAAACTAGTATGCAAATGTGATGCGATATCGCCCAACCTTGCAGCCTTGATCTCACACACTGGTACCACGGACTGTGGATGTACAACGGTATGAGACTATAAGAATCTCAGTAAGGTCACAACATCATAAGATCTGCAGAAACCCTAAACACAAATCTCCCAATGCACATTAAATTATTCTTAATCAACTAAAGGGGATCACGCAAATCAAGAAATCAATCAAAGAGGTTAGGCCCGAATCCATGGTTGAGGGAGGACTACAAACACTTCCGAAAGATCAGAGGTACACAGGTAGGTGAAACTCATCAGATTGCTCTCGATACTGTAGAAGAAAGGCCATCCCCTTTCATCTGTGTTATCCAAGACTTACTGCACAAGGGTAGATGGTTAACACACAAACTAATCAGTAAGCCTATTCATCTTGTCCTCGCAAAGACAATTAGACTAGCCACACATGGACAAGTCTTCCCTAGCCACACATGGACTAGGGCATCCCAAACCTCGCAAGGATAAGGGCTTCCTGCCTCGCAAGGATAGATATCCAGCGCTAGCTTGCTGGTTTGCCGCCCATACAACTCCCATACCGGTAAGAAGCTCTCCTCTCCCTAGGAGCATCAGTGCTTACCTCGAATGGCCACCGGAATAGGATCCTGACACACAAACACGTACAAGCACACACAAGCAAGTACAAAGCATAATACCACAACAGGGTATCCTCAATCATGTCAGAACGCAATCAGCATATTCAATTCACATAATATATGCAACCCAGGCACTCAATGCCTATCTCAGGGGTTCGATATAGCTTATGAGAACCATATCTCATTCCGAATTTCATACTCTCACCCTATAGTCCAATCGCATGCAATACAACAAGGGCAGGTAACAAAAACATCAAGAAAATAATAGGGATCTCTGGAGAAACCGATGAGGGGTAGATCCTACCTCTCTTGTCTCTGAACAAGAAGATACTCCTTTGCCTTTATTAAGTAAATTCGAACCACCTATATTATCACCAGGCAAAGACGAAAACAAACTAAGCATGCTTATTCAATAGTCAATTGAATACCCTATTTCCTTACCAATACTACTCACCAAACCTATCAGAAACCAGTGATTAGACGCTGCAGGTGCCTCCCCCTTGGATGGGTGATGTGATAGCCAGGATCTTAACAAGATTCAACCTGAATTACCTTTCTAATTAACTATGCAAATTTCGTCGCTAAGAGTAGGGCATAGGACGATTTCGAGTTTAATCTTAGACAAAGAAATATTTACATCCAAACAACGAAAAATATATGGTTGGAAAGACGATTAAAAGATCTTTCCAAAAAGATATTATTTGTAGGAATTTAAAAAACTATTAAAGAGTTATGCTATTTTGAAGTTCAAGAAGATTTGGCGAAAACCTAATTCTGCCGCCGATTTTCAATTAAACCTTTGAGAAATAAATACTAACCTTCTGAAACAAACCCAATAATGGTTGGAAAGAGGATGAAGAGAGATTTTTAACAAGTTATTATTTTCAGGTATCCGATGAACGATGAGTGAGTTATGCTGGTTTAAAGTATCAACGAATTTTGGCGGCTATAGGGATGTATAGGGTTTTAGGCTTATACGAATTTGTATGTTTTTTATGAAGAATTTTTGTGGAGTTGGCTTCCTATTTATAATGAATGAGTTTAGGATTATGATTACTTCTTTTAATGACTTTATCAAAATAAGATAATTTACCAGATAATTAATCTCTTGAATTATCTTTCCCTAATTTTAGGGACTTTAATCTCTAAAGCAATTACCTATCTCTAAGGATAATATCTAAGGCAATTATCTATCTATAAAAACTTAGATTTAAGGGAATTTAAAATAAACTTAACTATTAAACAATCTTACCAATTTCGGCCATCACACATCCTTTCCTTCAGGGACAAAATTGTCTTTTCACCTGCACAGGCTTCTAGACTTTTAGGACTCAAAATTCGGAGTCTCACATCCTCACCTCCTTACAGGAATTTCGTCCTCGAAATTTTAACATAATTACCTAATCAAACAGGTAAAGAAATTTTGCATGCATAGATTCCTCAGTCTCCCGAGACTGTTCCTCAATTTGGATATTACGCCAAACAACTCGTACCATAGGCACGATTTGACTACGAAGCTGTCGAACTGACCGATCTAGTGTGGCAACTGGCTGTACGGGATAGGATAGGTCTTTAGCAACTTCAACTAGCGATTCTTTAAGCACATGAGCAGGATCTCGTATATACTTTCTTATCATTGAAATGTGAAATACGTTGTGAATTCTTTCTATATTTGGAGGTAGTGCAAGTCGGTATGCAACAGAGCCGATTCTTTCGACAATATTATATGGACCAATGTAGCGAGGTGTTAGCTTACCTCGCTGCTGAAAATGAAGGACTCCTTTCCATGGGTCGACTTTCAAAAATACTTTGTCACCTACCGCAAATTCCAGCTCCCTTCGTCGATTGTTAGCATAGCTTTTCTGCCGATCCTGGGCTGCTTTTAGCCTTTGTCGGATCAAGCTTAATTCTTCTGTTGCTTGGTCAATTAATTCCGGATTGTCTAGGCATCTCTCGCCTACTTTATTCCAGCAAATGGGGGTTCTGCAGTGTCTCCCATATAGTGCTTCATAGGGTGCCATACCAATGCTTACATGAAAGCTATTGTTGTAAGCAAAATCTGCCAATGGCAGGCATCAATCCCTGCCGGTTTGCTGATCCAATACACTTGCACGTAGCATGTCTTCAAGTGTCTGAATTGTTCTTTCTAATTGACCATCGGTCTGGGGATGAAATGCTGTACTGAAATTCAATCTCAAACCCAATGCATTCTGGAATTTCTCCCAAAATCGTGAAGTGAAACGAGGGTCACAATCTGAAACAATAGAAACTGGTATTCCATGCAAACGAACAATCTCGTCCAAGTAACGAACTGCCAATTTTTCTGGTGTATCTGTCACACGTATAAGAAGAAAGTGTGCAGATTTCGTCAGTCGATCCACGATCACCCAAATGGCATTGTATCCTCGCTGCGATCTAGGCAAACCGGTCACAAAATCCATTGTGATGTGCTCCCACTTCCATTCTGGAATCGGAAGTGACTGAAGTAGACCAGCGGGTCTTTGATGTTTGATCTTTACTTGTTGACATACGAGGCATCGAGCAACAAATTCAGCAATATGACGTTTCATATTTGGCCACCAATACTGCCCCTTCAAATCTCGATACATCTTAGTGCTTCCACGATGAATAGTGAATTTGAACTATGTGCTTCTGATAGAATAAGGTTACGAATATCAACATTTTGTGGAACACGTACCTGGTTTCTGAAGAATAATACTTCGTCATCTCGTATTCTGAAATCACGAACTATGGCATCAACACCATCAGCATGTTGCTTCCGAATTTCAGTAAATTTTGGATCCTCTAATTTTTTATTCCGGATTTCTTCATTTAAGGTAGGTGCGACTTCAATTTGTGCCAACAACGAGCCAGAGAAATCGGTGCCAAGATGCACACGATTAGTTTTCAATTCCAACATCATCGGTAGGTAATGGGTACGCATGTAGGCCAAAACTGATGGGGAGGATGATACTTTCGGCTCAGGGCATCAGCAACAACATTCGCCTTTCCAGGATGATATTCGATGATTAAATCATAGTCTTTAATCAGCTCCACCCATCTTCTTTGTCTCATATTCAATTCTTTTTGCGTGAGGAGGTACTTCAGGCTTTTGTGATCAGTGAAGATTCGGAACGTCTCGCCGTATAAGTAATGTCGCCATATTTTTAAGGCAAATACCACGGCTGCAAGTTTCAAGTCATGTGTAGGGTAATTTCTCTTGTGCGGTCGCAATTGCCGGGAAGTATAGGCAATGACTTTCCCATCTTGCATCAATACGCATCCAAGTCCAGATTTTAACGCGTCGCTGTAAACCACATGCTCCTTTCCGCAAATAGGTAAGGTAAGGATAGGTGCAGAAACTAACCGATTCTTTAGCTCTTCGAAACTTTGCTGGCATTTCTTATTCCATACGAACGGCTCACCCTTGCGTGTTAGTTTTGTCAATGGTCCGGGAAGCGATGAAAAATTCTCCACAAAACGACGGTAGTATCCTGCTAAACCAGGGAAGCTGCGAACTTCGAACACACTTCGCGGAGGTTCCCAAGCAATCACGGCTTCAATCTTCTTTGGATCAAAAAACACACCTTGGGCGGAAACAACATAGCCAAGAAAACTAACCTCACGTAACAAGAATTCGAATTTTGAGTACTTTGTGTACAACCGTTGATCCTTCAGGATTTTAAGCACAATTCGCAAGTGCATAGCATGATCTTCTTCCGATATTGAGTAAATCAGAATGTTGTCGATGAAGACTATCACAAATTTATCTAGGAATTCACGGAACACATGATTCATCAAGTCCATAAACAAAGCTGGTGCATTGGTCAAGCCTGCATTGGTCAAGCCGAATGGCATAACCAGAAATTTGTAGTGGCAGTATCACGATCTTAATACGGTCTTCGGAATATCAGCATCATGAACTCGCAATTGATGGTATCCAGATCTGAGATCGATCTTGGAGTATACAGCTGCACCTTGGAGTTGGTCAAACAAATCGTCGATGCATGGCAATGGGTATTTGTTCTTCACGATCACATGGTTCAGCTGCCGATAATCAATGCACAATCGCAGAGAACAGTCTTTCTTTTTCACGAACAGAACAGGTGCTCCCCAGGATAATACACTAGGTCAAATAAAACCACGATCCAGCAAATCTTCCAATTATTTTTTTAGTTCCTTTATTTCCGCAAGAGCCATACAATACGGAGGAATGGAAATTGGATTCGTACCTTGCACTAGCTCAATACTGAATTCCACTTCTTTTGATAGTGGTAGTCCGACAATGTCTTCTGGAAACACTTCTGGAAATTCGCAAACCACTGGAACAAAATCCATATCTGAGGATACTTTAGAAATATTATGTATGTGTGCGAGGTACGCTGTACATCCTTTATTGATTAATCGCTTTGCCTTAAGCCAGGAAATCATGCAAGTTGGTACAACTCATCTATCGCCTTCAAAACAGTATTTGGTATCACCAGGAAATGTGAACCACACCCGCTTGGTGAAACACTCCATACGGGCTTGATAGTTTGCCAGAAAATCCATGCCAAAAATCACATCCAGCTTCTTGATGTCTAATGGAGTTAGATCCACTTCAAGTACATTTGAACCCATACGTACAGCACAGCCGATGTAGACCAGATCACAAATCAGTTGCTCTCCCAAAGGAGTTAGAATCGCAATAGGAGAAGTCAAGGGAGATAGAGGCTGATCCGCGCTAAGTGTTATCCTTGGACTTACAAATGATCTATTTGCTCCTGGATCTAATAATACTTTAGCGTTTTGAGAAAAAACTGAAATAGTACCTGTCATCACATCAGGACTAGCCTCGGCATCAGACAAAGTGAAGAGCCTTGTTGGTCTTGGTTGCGCCTCACTTGTGGATCTGTTGGGTGGTCCTCCTAGTGCGCGTGTTGGTGGTCTAGAGGGGTTGGCATTCCCACCATAGCCTGTGTTTGGTACTTCTGTGATTTGTCTTAGTTTCGGGCATATGTTCTGAATATATCCCATCTCAACACAGTTGTAACATCGTCGTTGCTGAAATTTCCACAAAGATCCATTGAAATTTGAACCAGCAAAGTTCTTCCTGTTGGTATTTCCACTGCCATTAATCTTCGGAGGATAGGACCTTAAAGGATAGGATCCTGTTCGTCGATTGAACTTCAAATCTCGCCTATGGGATCCGCCACTAGTGGCTGCAGATGGCTTCTTGGTTTGTACGATCTTTTCGGCTTCTGTTGCTGCAACAATTAGTTCTTGCAAATTCTGCACTGGTGTCGTACCAATAATGGTTTTGAGTTCAGTACTGAACCCATCCTGAAATCGTCTCGCAAGCTGGTACGGTGTACGATCTTCTTTTGGTGCAAATCGAGACAAAATTCATTAACACTTTTTTATATTCCAGCACCGAACGGGTGCATTGTTCAAGTTTGTAAAAAGCTTGTCGCTACTAGATTTTATGGAATCTTGTATAAATTCTTTCGTCGAATTCGTACCGGAATTCTTCTCAAGTTGACAAACGATTTCTGAATCGTAAACTAACAGATGTCCACCATGTGAGGGCTTCTCCCTCGAGTAAGAATGTAGCAATGGCAACCTTGTCATCATCTGAGATACGCAGGAACAAGAAGCTTTGGTAGTGGCGTCGATTTTCAACTTAACCATTGAGAAATAAATACTAATCTCCTGAAACAAACCTAAAAATGGTTGGAAAGAGGATGAAGAGAGCTTTCCAACAAGCTATTATTAGCAGGGATCCGATGAACGATGAGTGAGTTATGCTGGTTTAAAGTTTCAGCGAATTTTGGCGGCTATAGGGAGGTATAGGGTTTTAGGCTTATACGAATTTGTATGTTTTTTATAAG
Source organism: Passiflora organensis (assembly GCA_019739055.1). NCBI lineage: Eukaryota > Viridiplantae > Streptophyta > Magnoliopsida > Malpighiales > Passifloraceae > Passiflora > Passiflora organensis. Next base: position 229,208 of record JAEPBF010000040.1, on the reverse strand, counting down.
GGATTTTTGTGGAGTTGGCTTCCTATTTATAATGAATGAGTATAGGATTATGATTACTTCTTTTAATCACTTTATCAAAATAAGATAATTTACCAGATAATTATTCTCTTTAATTATCTTTCCCTATTTTTAGGGAGTTTAATCTCTAAGGCAATTACCTATCTCTAAGGATAATCTCTAAGACAATTATCTATTTACAAAAACTTAGATTTAAGGAAATTTAAAATAAACTTAACTATTAAAAAATCTTACCAATTTCGGCCATCACACATCTTTTCCTTCACGGGCAAAATCGTATTTTCATCTGCACAGACTTCTGGACTTCTAGGACTCAAAATTCGAGGTCTCACATCAAATCACAATACAAATCAAAGTTCAATCCCCAAAGTTATAACCGAATCAGGCAACCTATTTTCCTATTAATTTTCGAGATTCCTTATCATCATAATCACACACTCTGCAAGCATATAACCAAGATAGGCAATCTAATTCAATCATATTCAAACAATCAAACAATAGGGTAACCAAAGGAACCAATGAGGCATAGATTCTATCTCCAACGTGTCTGAATCAGATGCAATCCTTTGCCTTTTGAATAAGATCATAATCTTGTAAACAATTACAAGGCAAAGACCACACAATACTAATTAAAAACCAAAGGCATTGGGAATCTTTACCAATTAACCTACGAAAATCTAATGATCCGGATGCTGCAATATCTTTCTCCTGAATGCGTGATGTGATGGCCAAAAATTCAGTAAGAATCAACTTGATTATTCACCCTCATTCAATATACAAATTTTTTCAACACCTAGGTTTATAGGGCAACTTGTGATTTCAACATTAGAGAGGTTAGGGGGTTGTGATTTCATGAAATTAAGAAAGGAATAGGTGTTTATAACATGTACAATCAAAACAAAAAAGGTTAGAATCCAATAGGTTAACCAATTGATCAAGATAGGTATCAATAGGGAAAAGGTAGGGCATGCTGATTTCATGAATAAGGAAGTTTCAAAGGATGAATTCATGATCTTAAATCATGAATGGATGCTGAACAATCATACAAACAAGAGGAACCATAGTAGAAATCTATTGAAGGCAGAATCACACAATCTTGAAACCTAATCCCGCTGAAATGCAACTTAACTTACGACAAAGAAAAATTAATATTTAGACAAAAATCAGAGATGGTTGGAAAGAGGATGAATAGATCTTTCCAAGAAACTATTATTTGCAAGAATTTGACAAAAGATGAGAGAGTTATGCATGTTTGAAGTTCAAGCAAATTTTGGAAATTCTGCCGAACTATGATTTAACTTCTTACTGAGAAAAATAACATCCAGATAAAAATCCCAAGATGATTGGAAAGAGGATGAAGTAAGCTTTCCAACAAGCTATTATTCACAAAAGTCCGACAAAGGATGAGAGAGTTATGCTATTTTGAATTCAAACGGATTTTGGTAATTCCGCCGAAATATGATTTAATTTTTGATAAAGAAAACCTAATCTTCAGATGAAAATCCAGCAATAGTTGGAAAGAGAACAAAAAGAAGTTTTGAAAAAGTTATTATTTTCAGAAATCTGATAAAGGATGAGAGAGTTATACCAAGATGAAGATCAATGAGTTTTAACTAGGGTGGGTTTAGACAAAAATCGTAAATTGAGAAGAAGGGGATAAATTTTGAAATTTCTATGTGGGTTTTGGTATGTTTAGGTGGGATAGACTAGCCACTCTTTTATAGGTGTCTATGGAGGTTTAACTAAGAGATAATTCCCTACTTTAAAACTTAAAAGAATAATTAAAGAATAATTTTATTTAAAAGGATAATTCTATTAAAAGAGATATTCTATTTAGAAAGAAGAATTATCTAATGCCTTAGATAATATGGGATAAAACTAAGGATAATTAATATAAAAATACCTGAATTAAAATAGAAAATATCTGGCATCAACCATTTTAGGACATCACGTATCCATTTCTTCAGGGGAAAAATAATCATTTCAGCTGCATTGGCTCCTGGACTTTCTAGACATCTAAACTAGGAGGGGTCGGGGTCTCACAAATAGAAAGCACAATACCACAACAAGGTATCCTTAATCATATCAAAACACAATCAGCAAGTTCAATGCACACAACATATGCAAATTAGGCAGACATAACCTTTCTTAAGGGTTTAGTATAGCGTAAGTAAGCCTCAAATCAATCCTCAACTCATGCATACACTATCTCACATATGCGCATACAACATTACAAAGACAAGTATCGAAAATAACAACCAACAACATGGATCTCTGGAGAAACCGATGAGACATAGATCCTACCTCTCTTGTCTCTGAACAACAAGCTATTCCTTTGCCTTTATTCAAGGGATCTGAACCACCTATAGCATCATAAGACAAAGAAAAAACCAAACTAAGCATGCATACTCAATAATCAAGTAAATACCCTATTTTCTTGCCAATTTCACTCATCAAACCTATCAAAAACCAGCGATCAAATGTCGCAGGTGCCTCCCCCTTGGATGTGTGATATGATAGCCAAGAATTTATAAAGATTCAACCTGAATTACCATCCCAATTAACTATGAAAATTTCGACACTAAAGATAGGGCACAAGGAAAATTGCGATTTCATGCATACAAGGTGTAAGGGTTGCAATTTCATGTTAACAAGGAAGGATTATGTGTTAATAACAAATACAAACAAAGGGAACAAGATCAGAAACCAACTGGTTAATCAATTGATCGAAATCGGCAACAATAGGGAAAAGGGTAGGGCATGCCAATTTTATGTATAGGGAAGATTCAAAGGATGAATTCATGATTTTAAAATATGAATGAATGTCAAATAATCATATGAATAAGAGGAACAGCAACAGACATCAATTAAAGGAAGAATCACAAAAGTTCGGCACCAAAACCAATGAATTACGAGTTGAATTTCAATAGGGAAAAACTAACCTTCTGATCACCAACCCAAGATAGTTAGATAGAGGATAGGAAGAACTTTCCAACAAGCTATTATTTGCAGAACTCCCACAAAGGATGAGAGAGTTATGCTAGTTTGAAGATCAAGTAATTTTTGGCAACAATAGGGATGGTGTAGGGTTTGATGTTTGACGAATTTTGTGTTTTCTAATGTGGGATATAGGTGTGGCCAGCTACCTATTTATATATGGTGTTTATGGGATTAATTTTCGTACTTTAAAGGCTAGATAAAGTAAGATAATCATCAAAATTAAATTCTGAAATTATCCTTCCTTAATTTTTGAAATTTTATTTCCTAAGGTACGTTTGAACCATTAAGGAAACAAATCAGAGGGAAATGAAACAAGAAATGATTACTAGACATCCCATACCATTTTCAGCCATCACACATCCATTTCTTCATAGGAAAATGGTCATTTCATCTGCACTGGCTTCTGGACTTGTAAGACTGAAAATTCGGGGTCTCACATTTCTCATAAACACATTATTTATAAAAATTTAAATACTCTTATTTTCTTCTTAGAAAAATTACGAAAATTAAAATTTTACCTCTGAAAATTCTCGAAAAACTTGTATACCTTCTAATATCCCCAATAGACCAATTTATGGTCTTAGAACTCCAAAATTACCAATATAGCTTCTATAATGATTAGAAACCTCCAAAATTGTACCGACCATACTACACATCTGTAAATACTCCCAAATGAAGGTTCAAGGCCCGTTTACATCGATGATCCTCCCGTGGGCTCCTCAACCCAAATAGGTTAAAATTCCCGATTCTTACAACGAATCATAATAATCTCATAATAGACACTTCTACATCCTTAAACTCCTCCTAGGAACTCAATGATCGCCCTTGGATCCAACCCAGTTGATTTCCCTATTTTTTCCTAATTATTGGAAACTTCTATTAATTTTTATACCCATCAAAACTTTATACCATCAGATTGCTTATAATTTGCTTTATTTTCTATAATATTTCAATATATTTTTTTATTTTTTTTATTTTTTAAAATTTTTATTTATTTTCTGCCAATTTCTATTTTCTGGTCAAATTCAACATGACACATGTCACTCTATGATACAGCCATGTTTCTACCAGTTTCGGCCTTGTATCAACCCCAAAACCACCTTGAACCAACTTACCAGTTTCGGCCTAGTTGAATGACATGACAGTCATACCAAGCACTAACGACACATCATTTGTTTCCCTCTCCGAATGACCTGTCGTACGGAAAGCCTGCTGAAGACATGTCGTCTGCAATCATCTCCTTCCTTCAGCCGGACCTGCAAATCCCAATTTCCAGAAAACCCTAATTCTAGTAAACCTCAAAACACTTCTTAACACTTTGTAAAACCTACCTTAAAAGCTTCCTCACACCATGTGTAAGAAAACCCATCCCTAGATCTAGGAGTTCATCTAACACTTAACTAGATATTACAAGTTCTATGTCACTCAGAATTTCAATTATATGAAAGGGGATACTCATCGGACAATGTAAGAAATTGTCAGGAAATCACACACACACAGCCGAGAGGATGAGGGGAAGAATTTCGAGGGAAGGTGGAGAGAGGTTTGAGGTTGGGCATACAAAAGGCCTTATCTCGATTTCAAACGAGATAAGAAGACGTTCCAGTCTGTGGGTCGTCGGACAAGACAAACAGCGTCATTCCACTGAGAGGTGAAACAACGTCATTTCTATCAAGAGGTGGAATGACATTGTTTTAGAATAAACAACACAGGCTTGGCTTAAGGCCAAGCCTGTCAAAACGGCAAAACATGCTGCATTTTGACTCTTTGCATTTTTTTATATAACATTATTTTTTTAATTTATTTAATCTTAAAAAATTCATAAATAATAGTATATTAATTAGAAAAATATCCCAAAAACACTGTAGACTCCTTATAAATAGTATAGTCTAATTAACTTAAAATTTTATATTTTTCTTATGGTGGTATTGTATCAGTTTATGGTCCCGGGTTAGACCCCGAGAAAGTGAGACTGAGTGGTTGACCCACAAGGAGAGATTAATCTGGTTGTCGACTAGAATACTTTTCTATATCAAAAAAAAAATTAGAAGAATCACTGTAAAAATTTCCTAAAATTTTCTAAACATCAATATTCAACCTAGGGACCTATTTATGGTTCTAAATTATCAAAATTATTCTTGAACCTTACCCTTTTCATTTTTATGTCACACATATATACGTATTCCATTGTATAAAATTCTTAAATTATCATCTAATTATTCTTTTGAATAATTTAACATTTCAATTTCATTTCTTATAACATATATTATTTTCTTATAGGTCTCAAAATAATAGACTCAAGGGCCTTAGTTATCAAATGACTTGGATTACAAGATTGACAGGTATCAGGATATGAAAAGACAAAATTATCCCTGAATACCGAGTTCAAAGAAATACATTGTCCGAGGATCTTTCGGAAGGGTCAGGAATCAAGAACACAACTGCATGTCCAAATGACTTGACAGACTGGAGTATGGACACAGCACCTAAGTCAGCTTCTGTCGAGCTGCATGCTTTGTCATAGCTTGACAACGTCTAATTTTGGTATTTATCAATCTATTCTTCATACTTATCCATTTCAATAGTATCTATAACTCCTCATATCCCTGGCCCATGAGTTATAAGCTCACTAATTTACCATTTATCCGGTTATTAGGTTTAAGGCCCAACAAGGAAAAATACAAAACCTCACAGGCTATGTAATAGTACACGGCCCGAGTACATGGGCATGTACATGATGTAGGCCGTGCACTCTCTTCCAAAGAAGTCTACAGGCTATTGGCAAGGAGACACAAGCATGTACTCACCCTAGACGGGATACGCACTCCAAAAATTGCTCAAAATGACCCTTAAACTCACCTGAACACTCAGAAACCCTCACCAAGGTTTCTTCGCAACCAAACACACCTCATAAGTCACAAAACTCACAATTCAAAGGTCTCGAACTCAAACAATCACAAGGGTACGCTTATCACATCACATGCCCTCCAAACATGCTTAAGATTTCAAATATGCATTTAATGCATTCAAAACATGGCAAGCAAATTCATTAAGCTAGTATGAACGTCATTCATAATGGAAGTATGGTCTCCATTCAAAACCAACAATTTTCGTATTTTAATTCAACAAGCCAAAACATTTCCGTGTAAGCAAATAAAACATAAACTCCAACCTCCTGTCGCCCAGACAACTGAACGACGATACCTTTGCTCTTATCAACCGCTCCAGCACCGCTTAAGCACAAAACTAGACTGAAGTACATATAAGCTAAAAAATGACAAAATCAATAAAAGACTCAAAATTGAAAATGAACCCTAAAGGAACCCATAGACACTCAACCTAGTTCATAACTCACGCTAACAACACACTCAACTCATGAAACCAAAAATCTAACAAGTGGAATAACCACCCACTCCTCATACGAGCCACTCAAAACTCAAAATTGACACCCAAACTCAACCAATCACACAATTGGGTTTCTCATCCCACAAACATACTCCAGAACACATATATCATCAAACCCAAGCAAAGAAACCAGCCAATTTCATCAATTCCATCAAAAGCACAAAACTTTAGAAATTATCGAAAATGCCATTGAAACCCAAAATGTTCACCCATGGATCATAGGGTGTTTTCTTGGTATCCAACCCACCCAACTTGCTTAGAAACATCAAAAACAATCTAAATAAACCAAAGACCGACAAAGAAATCAAAGATTTAGGGCACTTATCATGAATCCCTAGAAATTCTCTTACACTAAGAACGATCAGGTTCCAACCTCTCAATCAAAATTTATCAGTGAAAATCTATCTTACGAAGTTAAGAAAGTGTTTAGGGTCAATACCTAGTGGTTTTCTTTGAAGTAAAATCGAAAAGAAATGAATGGGCTATTTGGGTGGATAGTGGCGTGAGAGAGAGAAGGGGGAAGGGGCTACTGGTGTCTTACACTTAGAAAAATTTCTAAGTGTTGAGTTGGGTTGGCTATTTGTCCTCCAGACCTAAACTCCTAGAAAAACCAAACGTGACTTTTTAAAGGCCTGATATACGCCAAGTGGGTCATGAAAATGTTTTAAATCACAAAACATCAACAATAAGATTTAATTAATTAATTGGCTCAAGAAATGATAAATGGGTTCGAAAAATAATCAACGAGCTCAAAATGTGTTTTTTGGCTCAAAAGCCCATGGTCACTCAATACGGACCCAGAACCGACCTCATCGATTTCTATTGACTCAAACTTCGATACTCGACCTAGGCCACTCGTTAAGACATTTAGATGCTTAGCTAGGCTCCTATGATTGTGTCCACCGCATTGATCAACTCTCAAGTAAAATAGTCCACTTCGGTCAAACTGACTCGGTTAACTGGTCAAAGGCTCATAACAGATCAAATTTGATCTGTCACTGTACAATCACGCTAGCTAGGCACTTAGAGTGACGATGTCCCACATCCTCCCCTCCTTGTTGGAATTGTTTCTATGAAATTAACTTACCATGCGCCTCAAAAAATTCTGGGTACGGTTCTCTCATAGACTACTCGGTCTCCTAAGTCAGCTCCTCATATCTGTCACTGTGCGAAGACACTTTCACCATCAGAATTTTATGACTTCCAAGCTGTTTCACTATTCTATTCACAATCGAAATTGGCTGAGTCATGTAGGAAAAATCATTGGCTATCTCCGCCGGTGTCATCTCCAAAACATGAGAGGGATTCTTTTTGTACTATCTCAACACTGAAATATAGAATACATTATGGATTTTGTGCAAAGATGGTGGAAAATTGAGTCTGTACGCCACTGGTTCAATCCTCTCAGTGATGGTGTAAGGACTGATGTACCTTGGTGCTAACTAGCCATGTTTCTGAAATCGAATCAAACCTTTCTAAGGTGCAACATTCTGAAATAATATGTCCCTGACTTCAAACTCAAGTTCTTGTTGATGATTATTTGCATAATTCTTCTGTATGTTCTGCGCTGTCTTTAACCTTTTTCTGATCAGTTCCAACTGCGCTATCGCCTGCTCAATCATCTTAGGACTATCAAGTTTCCTCACACCTACCTTGTCCCAACATAGAGGTATACGAAACTGCCTACCATACAATGCCTTATACGGTGCAATACCAATGGAAACTTGGAAACTGTTATTGTAGGCAAACTCAGCTAATGGTAGGCATCGATCCCAAGTAGTCTGTCTATCCAACACATAAGAACGAAGCATATCCTCTAAGTTCTGAATCATCCTCTCTAACTATCCATCTATTGGAGAGTGGAAAGCCATGCTGAAATTCAATCTAGTACCCAAAGCATTGTGAAGCTTTCCCCCAAATTTTGATTTGAATCTCAGATCTCGATCTGACACAATAGACATTGGAATACCGTGTAGTCGAATAATCTCATCCATATACCTGAATGCCAATTTCCCAGTGCGTTTGTCACTCTGATGGGGAGGAAGTGTACAAACTTGGTCAGTTTGTCCACTATCACCCATACTACATCATAGCCTCGCTAGGACTGGAACTCCATGTAGTCTCACAATCTTATCCATATACCTCAATTCCAAATTCTCTGGTGTGTCCATCACTCTAATGGGGAAGAATTGTGTAGATTTGGTTAGTCTATCCACTATCACCCATATCGCGTCATAGCCTCACTGGGACCTTGGTAATCCAACCATGAAGTCCATTGTCATAAATTTCCATTTCCACTCCGAAATGACTGAAGCAATCCTACAGGTCTTTGATGTTATGTTTTGACCAGCTAACATACCAAGCACCTAGCCACAAACTCTACAATGTTCCTCTTCATCCCGAACCATCAGTACTACTCTCACAAGTTTTGATACATCTTGGTAGTACCAAGGTGAATACAGAACGTCAAGTTGTGCATCTTTGTCAAAATCAACTGTCTTAACTTGTCATCACCAAGCATGCATACTCACCTCGAAAAATCAAGATACCATCGTCTCTACCTCGTTATTTGCTAACTGTACTATCACCACTGCAATCACCCTCTAACTGTTGTCTCACTGAATCCAATGCTTAATCTTGAAGCTACTCAGCCCGAAACTGATTTAGCAAGGAAATTCTGACAACAAGCCGTGCAATCAAAGCTCCTGACTCATCACTATTAAACTGCACCCTGGATGCCCCCAAACATGTCAGCATCGGCATGTACTCCACTCGGACGTATGCTAAGGAAGATGATATCTTCCTACTCAATGCATCAACAACTATATTTGCCTTGCCTATATGGTATTCAATCACAAGGTCGTAATCTTTGATCAGTTCTAGCCACCTGCTCTGTCTCGGATTCAACTCTTTCTGGATGAAGAGATATTTGGGACTCTTGTGGTTGGTGTAGACTCTGCATGTCTCACCATACAAGTAATGCTGCCAAGTCTTCAATGCCAATACTATTGCTGCCAACTCTAGGTCATAAGTCTGGTAATTGCTCTCATGCAGCCTCAATTGCTTGGATACATCCCAATCTCATCTTCGATGTATCACTAAACACCACATACCCCTTACCGCTAACTAGCAAGGTAAGGATAGAGGTTGACACCAATCAAGACTTAAACTCTTAGAAACTTTACTCACACTTAGTCCACACAAAAGAAGCACCCTTACGTGTCAAACACGTCAAAGAGCCAGCCAACACTGAGAAGTTCTCCACAAACCACCTATAATAGTTGCCGAACAAAGGAAGCTATGGATCTCTATGAAACTGAGAGGAAGCTCCCACGATACAATTGCCTTTATATTCTTGGGGTCTACTAACACTTCTCTAGTTGATACCACATGCCTAAAAAAGCCAACCTCTATTAACCAAAACTCGCACTTAGAAAACTTGATCTACAACTAACGAGACCTAAGTATGTCCAATACTGTCCGCAAATGCATTCTATGCTCGTTCGATCTTGAATATCAGGATGTTATCTACAAAGATGATAACGAACCAATCAAAGTACTCTCAGAATACTCTGTTTATAAGATCCATGACCATTGTTGGGGCATTGGTCAGCCTGTGAGAACCTGATCCTTAGTAGGTTAGATGTCCTAGAAGTCCATGTGTCAGAAATGGCACTAGGGACCGGTACAGCAAAAATAACCACTTTGTCCCTCACGATCCGAGTGCGTGATGCTCCTAAGGTTTATGTCCAAAATTTTCCTAAGTATTATTCAGCTATTTTGTGTTGATTCTCAGTTTAGTTTGCAAAAAAGTATCCTAGATAATTCTTTTAAAAAAAATCCCAGTATTGTGGAATTATCTTTTAAGCCTAAAAAATAGTAAAGTCTAACCTCCTTAAACACCTATATATACCTAGGTCGGCCATCCTAATTCTCCACGCACTTATTCTCTTTTGTTTCTTAACACCTAAGCAAACACAAGCCTTATTTTCCGAGTTTCCTTTAAGACCGAAACCTATACACTTGCTACCAAAAATTTCCAGAAAACACCTCCTTCCTCATCAGATCATTGCATTCGATAGCTCATTGGATTCCTCTCTTCAAGCTGCTTCTTTCTTACTAAAATTCACACTCAAAAGGTTAGTCATTTTTTATATTATTGAAGTCGAGTTTCCCTTCCCTCTTTTATGACCAATTTTTTATCGTCCTCTTTAGATGTTTCTGAAGCTTATTCCTCTTGTTCATATGCACATCTTAAACCTATTCCCATTATGTTTTCACGACGGAACGATTGCATAGCATATTTATTTTTCATTTTCTGGCTTTCTGTTTCTTGTTCTTGTTTTCACATGTTGCCATGAATAGATGCTTGTGTTATTGACTTTTCCTTTGGGACTTGTATGTTATGTTTCAACTGGTTTCACATTTATTTCATTGAAAGTCTTCCGCTGATATTTACCATTTTGTGTTAAAATTTTACTTAATGAAATCGCATGCTCCAACCTTAAAACCAACTTGATTAACTAATGAATTTAATCTTATTCGTGTAACTAATCATTTAGAGAGCCTTGTGGGATTCGAATAGGACGTTGCAAGGGTTTATTCATGTTTCACGACGGTAAGGGCCTAGTAGGTTGGGTTTGGGTCCTTACATAGCCTAAATGACATAACCAAGAACTTGTAATTGCCATATCACGACTGAAACGTTATCTTCAGAATGTCTAACTCCCGTACCCTTAATTGATGGTATCCTAATCTCAAGTCAATCTTTGAGAACACTGACATACCCTTTAGCTTGTCAAACAAATTGCCAATCTGAGGTAGTGGATACGGGTAATACACTATGGCCTAGTTCAGCTGCCTATAGTCGATGCACAAAAGAAGTGTGCCATCTTTCTTCTCCACAAACAACACTGGTGCACCCTAAGGAGATACACTGGGTCTAATGAATCCTCGGTCTACCAAATCCTCAGGCTAGGTCTTCAACTACTTCAACTCTACTAGTGTCATCTGATGTGGTGGGTTGGACATAAGAGCTGTGCCCGACAATAGCTCAATCTCAAACTTAATCTCTCTTTCTTGTGGCAAACTCATCACATCGTTTGGGAATACATCTGGGTACTCCCTCACCAATGGTATGCTGCTCAACTCCAAGGACTCAAATTGTCACATCTTTGACATGTATCAAGAAACTGTATAACCCTTGCTGATTAACCATCTGGCACTCAACCAAGAGATCACATATGTCGGTGTAACTCGTTTATCACCCTCAAAGCAAAATTTTGTGCCATAAGCCAAACTAAACCATACAGTCTTTGTGAAAAAATCCATACATGCTCTATATCTTGCCAAACAATCCATAACCAGAATAACATCCAACTCCTTGATTTCCAATGAAAACAGATAAGCTTCAATCTCCACTACACCCATCCTCATAACACAACCCAAAAAAAATTGTTGCAAGCCAACTGCTCACCTAATGATGTCAAAACCTCAATAGGTGGATCTTGGGGTGACAACTCTCTATCAACACTCCTAGATACCCTAGATCCAATAAAAGACCTAATCGCTCAGAGGCCTAATAGGACTCTAGTATAAGATGAGAAAATAGTAATAATACCCATCATGAAGTCCGGACTGCTTTCTTTTGTGCTTGGGATGAAAATTTGAGGACGAAATTTTTATAAGAAGGGAGGATGTGAGACCCTGATCCTTTGTCCTAGAAGTCTAGAAGTCAGTACAACACAAATGACCATTTTTCCTCTAAACAAATGGATATATGATAGCCAAAAATGGCATTGAAAGTTCAGTGTTCATTTCTCCCTTATTTCATTTCCATCATTAATGGTACATTATCTATTCTTAAAAGATAATTCCAGAATTAAATCCTATAGATTATCTCCTTATATTTAGCCTTGAAAGTAGGAAAATTAATTGCATTAAACCCTACAAATAGAATAACCAACCATACATATAATCTCACACAAAAAACACAAACTTATCACATGATAAACCCTACTCCTTACCCTTGCTGCTGAAACTTCCTTAACACCTATCATAGATGAATTCTTTCATCCTTCATCAGATTTCTGTGAATAATAGCTTGTTGAAAACATTTTTCCAATCTCTATTTTGTTATCTTGGTTTCATTATCAAAAGGTTAGTTCTTCCCTATAAATCGGCAATTATAATGATTGATCCTTTAATTAGTTTCTGTTGATGTTCCTCTTGTTCGTATGATTGTTTGGCACCTATTCATGTTGTATTATCATGAATTCATCCTTTGAGTCTTTCATATGTATGAAATTGGCATGTTTTATTGTAATGACCCCAATTCCTACCTATTAAAATTTGCTCCGATTAAGGCCATTACCGCCGTGAAAGACACCTAGAACCTATCAGAATCCTACCAGGCTTACCCATTAAACTTTTAATAACAAATGGAGCATGATATTGGACAATCATTTTGGTATCATATGGAGTGAATAAAACAGCAGCGGAAGTCTTTAAATTTCATTATTGGAACCAAAACATACAAGTCCCATAGGGATCCAAATAACCAGCAAGAAATCCTCCAACATGTTCCAAAACATAACAAGCAAAATGGGGATCTTGAAAAACCAGAAAAGTAGTCCAATCTATGATCATATTGTATGCGCAAGCAACCAAGGAAATAAGAATGCAAAGGTGATGCAATATCGCCCTGCCGTGCAGCCTTGATCTCATACACTGGTACCACGAACAGTGAATTTACCTAAGTTTGAAAAAAATGGTGGAAACAACAGAATGAGATTACAAGAATCTCAGTATGGTCACAATATCATAAGATCTGCAAAAACCATAAACACCAATCTCTCAAACAACATCAAATCATTCCTAGTAACTAAAGGGGATCACACAATTCAAGAATTCAGTTAAAAAGGGTAGGGCCGAATCTAAGGCTGAACGGGGACGGCAAATACTTTCGAAAACTCAAAAGTACACAGGCAGGTAGAACTCATCAGATTGCTCTCGGCAATGAAGAAGAAAGGTCATCCCCTTCCACCTGTGTTGTCCAAGGCTTACTGCACAAAGGTAAATGGTTAACACACAAGCTATTCAGTAAGTCTATTCATTTTTCCACACAAGGACAAGTCATCCCAAGCCACACAAGGACCAGACATCCAACGAGCTCATCCTGGGGATTGCCACCCATACGACTCCCATACCAGTAAGAACCTCCCCTCTCACAAAGAGCATCAGCGATTACCCCGAATGCCACTGAAAAAGGATCCTGACACACAACACGTACCAGTACACACAAGCAAGTACAAAACATACCAAATAGGGTATCCTTAATCATGTCAAAACACGATCAACATGTTCAATATACACCACACATGCAAACTAGGCACTCATATCCTAACTTAAGGGATTTGGTATAGCCTAGAGGATTGCATCTTGGTCCGCAATTCAAGCATTCCTACTACAACATATGTGCATACAACATTACATGTAAAGACACCGAAATTAGCAAGCAAACAACAAGGATCTCTAGAGAAACTGATGAGGCTTAGATCTTACCTCTCTTGTCTCTGAATAAGAAGTTATTCCCTTGTATTTATTCAATAATTCTGCACTACCTATAGCATCACAAGGCAAAGCCAAAACCAAACTAAGTATATATATCCAATATCCAATTAAATACCCTATTTCCTTACCAATTCCACTCACCAAACCTATCAAAAACCAGTGATTAGATGCCGCAGGTACCACCCCCTTGGATGTGTGATGTGGTAGCCAAGAACTTAACAAGAATCAACCCGAATTACCATCCATAATTATCATACAATTTTCGGCATTAAGAATAGGGCAATAGGGCAAGTTGCGATTTCATGTTAACAAGTTGTAGGACTTGAGATCTTATGTTAACAAGGAAGGATTAAGGGTTTATAACATGTATAATCAAAGGAAACAAGATCAGAATCCAATAGGTTGATCAATTAATCAAGATAGGCACAATAGGGCAGTAGGGCAAAGGTAGGGCATACTGATTTTATCTATAGAAAAGATTCAAAAGATGAATTCATGATTGTTCACTATGAATGGATACTAAACAATCATATGAACAAAAGAAACAATATCAGAGATCAATCAAAGGTAGAACTTTAAAATCTGAAAATCTAATTCTGCCGAATTTCGATTTAACTTTAGAGAAAGAAATACTAACCTTCAGTGAAAAACCAAAGATGGTTGGAAAGAGGTTGAAAAGAGCTTTCCAACAAGATATTATTTGCAAGAATCCGACAAAGGATGAGAGAGTTATACTTGTTTGAATTTCAAGAAGATTTTGGCAGAAATTGGGAGGTGTAGGGTTTTTAGGTCCTACAAATTTTGTGTGTGTTTTGTATAAGATTTTTGTGTGGTTCATTTCTTATTTATATAGATGGTTATGACATTATAATCCTTATCTTCAAGGCTTAATCAAAGTAAGCTAATTATCAAAATTAAATTCTGTAACTAACCCCCCTTAAACTTAGGGTTTTTATTTCCTAAGGTAATTATCAACCAATAAAGAATCAATTTAAAGGGAATTAATACTAGAAATAATTACTAGATATCCTTTACCAATTTCGGCCATCACAGATCCTTTCCTTCAGGGGCAAAACGATCTTCATCACCTGCACTGGCTTCTGGACTTCTAGGACTCAAAATTCAGAGTCTCACATCCTCCCCTCCTTATAAGAATTTTGTCCTCGAAATTTTTAGCACAAGTGCCTAGCAAACAGATAAGAAAATTTTGCACATATAGATTCCTCAGTCTCCCAAGACTGTTCCTCAATTTGGCCATTATGCAAAACAACTCGCACCAAAGGCATGCTTCGGCTGCGAAGCTGTCGAACTGACCGATCTAGTATGGCAACTGGCTATACGGGATAGGATAGGTCTTCAGAAATTACAACTGGGGGTTCTTCGAGCACGTGAGCAGGGTCTTTCACATACTTTCTCAACATAGATACGTTAAACACATTGTGAATTCTTTCCATATTTGGAGTTAGGGCAAGTCGGTATGCAACAGGGCCGATCCTCTCGATAATGTCATACGGATCAATGTAACGAGGTGCTAGCTTACCTTGCTGCCAAAAACAAATGACTCCTTTCCATGGTGTGACTTTCAGAAACACTTTGTCACCTACCAAAAATTCTAGTTTCCTCCATTGATTATCGGCGTAGTTTTTCTGTCGATTCTGGGCTATTTTTAGCCATTGTCGAATCAAGTTCAACTATTTCGTTGCTTGATAAATCAATTCCGGATTGTCTAGCCATCTTTCGCTTACTTCATTCCAGCAAATAGGAGTCCTGCAATGTCTCTAATATAATGGTTCATAAGGTGCCATACCAATGCTTATATGAAAACTATTGTTGTAAGCAAATTCTGCCAATGGCAGGCATCGATCCCAACTGGTTTGCTGATCCAACACACTTGCTCATAGCATGTCTTTAAGTGTTTGAATCGTCCTTTCTGTTTGGTCATCAGTCTGGGGATGAAATACCATATTGAAATTCAATTTCGAACCCAGCACATTCTGGAATTTTTCCCAAAATCGTGAGGTGAAACGAGGGTCACGATCTGAAATGATGGAAACTAGCACTCCATGCAATCGAACAATCTCATCCAAGTAATGAACAATCGATTTCTTAGGTGTATCCGTCACACGTATAGGGAGGAAGTGTGCAGATTTTGTCAATCGATCCACAATCACCCAAATGGCATCATATCTTTGCTGCGATCTAGGCAAACCGGTCACAAAATCCATTGTGACATGCTTCCATATCCATTCTTGAATCGGAAGTGACTTAAGTAGTACAGCGGGTCGCTGATGTTCTGTAACAACCCCAATTCCTAACTATTATTAATTGCTCCGATTAAGGTCATTACCGCCGTGAAACCCAAATAAGCCTAAATGACACTTAAGACCTACTTGAATCCCACTAGGCTTATCATGAACTACCGATTTTTAGCTTGTTAGTTTTATTGCTTATCAACAATTGGAGCAAGATATTGGACACATGTTCTGGTATCATACGGAGTAAATAAAACATCAGCGGAAGTCTTAAATTAAACCTTTGGGTACATAGCACACAAGTCCCATAGGGATCCAGCAAGAAATTCTTCATCAAGGTTCGGAAATAGCAAGTAAAGAAGAGTGCTTAAAATAAACTAGAAAGTTGCCCAATAATTCATGTTATATGCGCAAGTAAACAAGTAAGCAAATGTGATAAGATATCGCCCTGCAGTGCAGCCTTGATCTCACACACTGGTACCACGAACAGTGGATGTACCTGAGCCTGAAAAATGGTAAAAATAACGGTATGAGATTACAAGAATCTCAGTAGGGTCACAACATCATAAGATCTACAGAATCCCTAAACACAAATCTCCCATTTCACATAAGATCATTCCTAAACAGCTAAAGGGGATCACGCAATTCAAAAATCAATCAAAAGAGGTTAGGGCCGAATCTATGGCTGAGGGAGGACTGCAAACACTTCCGAAAGGTCAAAAGTACACAGGCAGGTGAAACACATCAGATTGCCCTCGACAATGAAGAAGAAAGGCCATCCCCTTCCACCTGTGTTGTCCAAAACTTACTGCACAAAGGGTGGATGGTTAACACGCAAACTAATCAGTAAGCCTTTCATCTTGTCCTCGCAAGGACAAGTCTTCCCTAGTCACATACCGACTAGGGCATCCCAAACTTCACAAGATAAGGGCTTCCTGCCTCGCAAGACAGGGATCCGGCTTCTCAAGGACAGATATCCAGCGTGCACTTGCTGGTTTGCCGCCCATACAACTCCCTAAACCGGCAAGAACCTCTCCTCTCCGTAGGAGCATCAACGTTTACCCTGAATGGCCACCGGAACAGGATCCTGACATACAGACACGTACAAGCACACACAGGCAAGTACAAAGCATAATACCACAACAGAGTATCCTCAATCTTGTCAGAACACAATCAACATATCCAATTCACATAACAATTGCATCACAGGAACTCAATTCCTAATTCAGGGGTTCGATATAGCCTAGGAGATTCATATCTCCCTCCTTATTTCATATTCTCACCCTATAATCCAATCACAAACAATACAACAAGGGCAGGTAACAAAAATATCAAGAAAATAACAGGGGTCTCTAGAGAAACCGATGAGGCGTAGATCCTACCTCTCTTGTCTCTGAACAAGAAGCTACTCCTTTTCCTTTAGTAAGTAAATCCGAACCACCTAAATTATCACCAGGCAAAGACAAAAGCAAACTAAGCATGCATATTCAATAGTCAATTGAATACCCTATTTCCTTACCAATACCACTCACCAAACCTATCAGAAAAATAATGATCAGACGTTGCAGGTGCCTCCCCTTTGGATGTGTTGTGTGATAGCCAGGAACTTATCAAGATTCAACCTGAATTTACGATTCCAATTAACTATGCAAATCTTGTCGCTAAAAGTAGGGCATAGGATGATTTTGTCTTAACCTTAAAAAAGTAAATATTTATATACAAGCTACGATTTATATATGGTTGGAAATAAGATGAAAAGGTCTTTCTAACAAGCTGTTATTTGTAAAAATCTGACAAACGATTAGAAAGTTATGCTATTTTGAAGTTCAAGAAGATTTGGCAAAAACCTAATTCCGCCGCCGATTTTCAAGTTAACCTTAGACAAAGAAATACTAACCTCCTGACAAAAAACCATAGATTGTTGGAAACAGGATGAAGAGAAATTTCCAACAAGCTATTATTTACAAGGATCCGGAAAATTATGAGTGAGTTATGCTGATTTAAAGTTTCTGCGAATTATGGCGGCTATAGGGAGGAATAGGGTTTTAGGTCTATACAAATTTTATAAGTTTTTATGGGGAATTTTTGTGGGGTTGACTTCCTATTTATAGTGAATGATTGTAGAATTATGATTACTACTTTTAATCACTCTATCAAAATAATATAATTTACCAGATAATTAAACTCTTAAATTATCTTCCTTATTTTTAGGGACTTTAATCTCTAAGGCAACTATCTATCTTTAAGGATGATTCCTAAGGCAATTACCAATATATAAGGATGTAGATCTAAAGGAATTTAAAACAAAATTAACTACTAAATAATCTTACCAATTTCGGCCATCACACATCCTTTCCTTCAGGAGAAAAATCGTCTTTTCACCTGCACTGGCTTTTGGACTTCTAGGACTCAAAATTCGGGGTCTTACATCCTCCCCTCCTTATAAGAATTTTGTCCTCGAAATTTTTAACATAAGTACCTAATCAAACAAGTAAGGAAATTTTGCACGCATAGAATCCTCAATCTCCCAAGACTGCTCCTCAATTTGGCCATTACGCCAAACAACTCGTACCATAGACACGTTTCGACTACGAAGCTGTCCAACTGACCGGTCTAGTATGGCAACTGGCTGTACGGGATAGGATAGGTCTTCAGCAACTTCAACTAGCGGTTCTTTAAGCACATGAGCAAGATCTCGCATATACTTTTTTAGCATTGAAACGTGAAATACGTTGTGAATTCTCTCCATATTTGGAGGTAGTGCAAATCGGTATGCAACAGGGCCAATTCTTTCAACAATGTCATATGGACCAATGTAGCGAGGTGTTAGCTTACCTCGCTGCTGAAAACGAAGGACTCCTTTCCATGGGGCGACTTTCAAAAATACTTTGTCTCCTACCGCAAATTCTAGCTCCCTTCGTCGATTATCGGCGTAACTTTTCTACCAATCCTGGGCTGCTTTTAACCTTTGTCGAATCAAGTTTAATTGCTCTGTTGCTTGGTTAATTAATTCCAGATTTTCTAGGCGTCTCTCGCCTACTTCATTCCAGAAAATGGGGGTTCTACAGCGTCTCCCATATAGTGCTTCATACGGTGCCATACCGATGCTTACATGAAAACTATTGTTGTAAGCAAATTCTGCCAATGGTAAGCTTCGATCCCAGTCGGTTTGCTGATCCAATACACTCACACGTACCATATCTTCAAGTGTCTGAATCATCCTTTCTGATTGACCATCGGTCTGGGGATGAAATGCTGTACTGAAATTCAATCTTGAACCCAGTGCATTCTGGAATTTCTCCCAAAATCGTGAAGTGAAACGAGGGTCACGATCTGAAACTATAGAAACTGGTACTCCATACAACCGAAAAATCTCGTCCAAGTAACGAACTGCAAATTTTTCTGGTGTACCTGTTACACGTATAGGAAGAAAGTGTGCAGATTTCTTCAGTCGATCCACGATCACCCAAATGGCATTGTATCCTCGCTGTGATCAAGGCAAACCGGTTAAAAAATTCATTGTGACGTGCTCCCACTTCCATTCTGGAATCGGAAGTGACTGAAGTAGACCAGCGGGTCTTTGATGTTCGATTTTTACTTGTTGACATACGACGCATTGGGAAACCAATCCAGCAATATGACGTTTCATGTTTGGCCACCAATACTTCCGCTTAAAATCTCGGTACATCTTAGTGCTTCCAGGATGAATAGCGAATATCGAACTATACGCCTCTGATTATAAAGTTACGAATATCAACATTTTGTGGAACACATACCCGGTTTCTGAAGACTAGTACTTCGTCATCTCGTATTCTGAAATCACGAAGTATGGCATCAACACCATCAGCAAGTTGTTTCCGAATTTCAGTAAATTTTGGATCCTCTAATTGTTGATTTCGTATTTCTTCAATTAAGGTAGGTGCGACTTCAATTCGTGCTAACAATGAACCAGAAAAACCGGTGCCAAAATGCACACGATTAGTTTTCAATTCCAGCATCATCGGTAGGTAATAGGTGCGCATGTAGGCCAAAACTGATGGGGAAGGAGGACGAACCTTTCTGCTCAGGACATCAGCAACAATATTCTCCTTTCCAGGATGATATTCGATGATTAAATCGTAGTCTTTAATCAGCTCCACCCATCTTCGTTGACTCATATTCAATTCTTTTTGTGTAAGGAGGTACTTCAGGCTTTTGTGATCAGTGAAGATTCGACACCTCTCGCCGTATAAATAATGTCGCCATATTTTTAAGGAAAATACCACGGCTGCAAGTTCCAGGTCTTGTGTAGGGTAGTTTATCTCGTGTGGTCACAATTGCCTTGAAGCGTAGGCAATGACTTTCCCATCTTGCATCAATACACATCCAAGTCCAGATTTTGACGCGTCGCTGTAAACCACATACTCCTTTCCGCAAATAGGTAAGGTAAGGACAGGTGCAGAAACTAGCCGATTCTTTAGCTCTTTGAAACTTTGCTGGCATTTCTCGTTCCATACGAACGGCTCACCCTTGCGTGTCAATTTTGTCAATGGTCAGGCAAGTGATGAAAAATTTTCCACAAAGCGACGGTAGTATCCTGCTAAGCCTAGGAAACTACGAATTTCGAACACACTTCGCGGAGGTTCCCAAGCAATCACGGCTTCAATCTTCTTTGGATCAACAAACACACCTTGGGCGGAAACAATATGGCCAAGGAAACTAACCTCACGTAACCAGAATTTGCATTTTGACTACTTTGCGAACAACCGTCGATCCTTCAGGATTTTAAGCACAATCCGCAAGTGCATAGCATGATCCTCTTCTGATATTGAGTAAATCAGAATGTCGTCGATGAAGATTATCACAAATATATCCAGGAATTCGCGGAACACACGATTCATCAATTCCATAAACACAGCTGGTGCATTGGTCAAGCTGAATGGCATAACCAGAAATTTATAGTGGCCATATCGCGATCTGAACGCGGTCTTCGGAATATAAGCATCACGAACTCGCAATTGATGGTATCCAGATCTGAGATCAATCTTGGAGAACACAGCTGCACCTTGGAGATGGTCAAACAAATCGTCGATGCGTGGCAAAGGGTATTTATTTTTCACGGTCACACGGTTCAGCTGCCGATAATCAATGCACAATCGCAGCGAACCATCTTTCTTTTTCAAGAACAGAACAGGTGCTCCCCAGGGTGACACACTAGGTCGAATAAAACCATGATCCAGCAAATCTTCCAATTGCGTCTTTAGTTCCTTCATTTCCGGTATAGCCATACGATACGGGGGAATGGAAATCGGATTCGTACCTGGCACTAGCTCAATGCCGAATTCCAATTTCCTTGATGGTGGTAGTCTGGTTATGTCTTCGGGAAATACTTATGGAAATTCGCAAACCACAGGAACAGAATTCAGATCTGAGGATTCTTTAGAAATATCTTGTACATGCGCAAGGTATGCTGTACATCCTTTGTTGATTAATCGCTTCGCCCTAAGCCAGGAAATCATGCAAGTTGGCAAACAATCGCTGAATCGCAAGATAACAAATGTCCACCAAGCATGGGATTCTCTCTCAAGTAAGAATGTAGCAATGGCAACCTTGTCATCATCCGAGATACACAGGAACAAGGATACTTGGCATAAGGTTTCCACCGAAATCTTTACATCCAAGTTTTCGAGCTTCCTTCAGCAATTTTGTAATCACAACGGGAAGTCTCTCTGTCTCTTTATGATGCGCCGGCTGCACAGGTTCAAGTGGAGGAATAGGTTCTGGTGCAGGCGCAGGAGCATTCTGAAATTGCGCCTCCATTCGCTGCTGGTTTGCAGCAATTCCTTGAAATACATTTAAGATTTGTGCCATAACAGGGTCAATGTCTGGTGCGGCTGGTGTCTCAGGTTGGTTTTCGGACTAAGCTTGCCCTTCCTGCTCAATTTGTGCATTTGGCTCATCTTGCTCAACAGGTTGCTGTTCAGTCTGAATCTCAAACCTACCCCGTTGGTCCCTTTGTTGCCTCGAGCGTGCCATACTACACAAATGTACGATTGTTACTCGACACACATTAAATACGACACTAGGAATAGGAGTGGTACCTGGTGGAGAGGCGTACACCGGACGATAAGCATATGCTGGAAAGCAATATACAAATTTTCGGAAATCACATGCACATATGCAAAGGTATTCTTGGCAATTCCATCAACACTCATAGGAATCATTATCAAACATCAAGCAAGCATAGACTCACGCATCACCCATATTCAGCGATACACATCATCAATCATATGCATATACATTCGATAATGACAAGAAACATAGCTAATCATCCAAAGAAACATATTAAGGCATACTAAAGATGAACAATCATCACATCAGATTATTATTCCCATAAATTAAATCCCATGTTAGCTTTAGTTCCCTTTCGGTTTTAGCCCCTAAGTGAGTGAGTGTGTGCCCATGTTCTTACCTGCAATCACAAAAAATCAAAAAATAAGTTAGCATAGAAAAAATTATAATCCCTAAACCATGCTCCATTACAAAACTTGTAACGACCCCAATTCCTAACTATTATCAATTGCTCCGATTAAGGTCATTACCGCCGTGAAACCCAAAAAAGCCTAAATGACACCTAAGGCCTACTTGAATCCCACCAGGTTTATCATGAATCCGATATTTAGCTTGTTAGTTTTATTGCTTATCAACAATTGGAGCAAGATATTGGACACATGTTCTGGTATCATACGGAGTAAATAAAACAATAGCGGAAGTCTTAAATTAAACCTTTGGGTACATAGCACACAAGTCCCATAGGGATCCAGCAAGAAATTCTTCATCAAGGTTCGGAAATAGCAAGTAAAGAAGAGTGCTTAAAATAAACTAGAAAGTTGTCCAATAATTCATGTTGTATGCACAAGTAAACAAGTAAGCAAATGTGATAAGATATCGCCCTGCAGTGCAGCCTTGATCTCACACACTGGTACCACGAACAGTGGATGTACCTGAGCCTGAAAAATGGTAAAAACAACGGTATGAGATTACAAGAATCTCAGTAGGGTCACAACATCAAAAGATCTACAGAATCCCTAAACACAAATCTCCCATGTCACATAAGATCATTCATAAACAGCTAAAGGGGATCATGCAATTCAAAAATCAATCAAAAGAGGTTAGGGCCGAATCTATAGCTGAGGGAGGACTGCAAACACTTCCGAAAGGTCAAAAGTACACAGGCAGGTGAAACACATCAGATTGCCCTCGGCAATGAAGAAGAAAGGCCATCCCCTTCCACCTGTGTTGTCCAAAACTTACTGCAAAAAGGGTGGATGGTTAACACGCAAACTAATAAGTAAGCCTTTCATCTTGTCCTCGCAAGGACAAGTCTTCCCTAGTCACATTCCTACTAGAGCATCCCAAACCTCACAAGACAGGGATCCGGCCTCGCAAGGACAGATATCCAGCGTGCACTTGCTGGTTTGCCGCCCATACAACTCCCTAAACCGGCAAGAACCTCTCCTCTCCCTTGGAGCATCAGTGCTTACCCCGAATGTCGACCGGAACAGGATCCTGACACACAGACACATACAAGCACACACAGGCAAGTACAAAACATAATACCACAACAGGGTATCCTCAATCATGTCAGAAAACAATCAACATATCCAATTCACATAACAATTGCATCACAGGCACTCAATTCCTGACTCAGGGGTTTGATATAGCCTAGAAGATTCATATCTCATTCCGCATTTCATATTCTCACCCTATAATCCAATCACAAAAAATACAACAAAGACAGGTAACAAAAATATCAAGAAAATAACAGAGGTCTCTGGAGAAACCGATGAGGCGTAGATCCTACCTCTCTTGTCTCTGAACAAGAAGCTACTCCTTTGCCTTTATTAAGTAAATCCGAACCACCTAAATTATCACCAGGCAAAGACAAAAGCAAACTAAGCATGCATATTCAATAATCAATTGAATACCTTACTTCCTTACCAATACCAGTCACCAAACCTATCAGAAAACCAGTGATCAGATGTTGCTGGTGCCTCCCCCTTGGATGTGTGGTGTGATAGCCAGGAATTTATCAAGATTCAACCTGAATTTACAAACAATTTATGCTTATTTGAAGTTCAAGAAGATTTGCCGAAAACCTAATTCCGCCGCCGATTTTCAAGTTAACCTTAGACAAAGAAATACTAACCTCCTAATGAAAACCCAAAAATTTAAACAAGATGAAGAGTGCTTTCCACAACAAGCTATTATTTTCAAGGATCCGGCGAACGATGAGTGAGTTATGTTGGTTTAAAGTTTCTGCGAATTATGGCGGCTATAGGGAGGTATACGGTTTTAGGCCTATACGACTTTTGTAAGTTTTTATGGGGAATTTTTGTGGGGTTGACTTCCTATTTATAATGAATGAGTGTAGAATTATGATTACTACTTTTAATCACTCTATCAAAATAATATAATTTACCAGATAATTAAACTCTTAAATTATCTTCCCTATTTTGAGGGACTTTAATCTCTAAGGCAACTATCTATCTTTAAGGATGATTCCTAAGGCAATTACCCATCTATAAGGATCTAGATCTAAAGGAATTTAAAACAAAATTAACTACTAAACAATCTTACCAATTTCGGCTATCACACATCCTTTCCTTCAGGGGAAAAATTGTCTTTTTACCTGCACTGGCTTCTGGACTTCTAGGACTCAAAACTCGAGGTCTTACATGTTCGATCTTTACTTGTTGACAGACGAGGCATCGAGCAACGAACTCAGCCAAGTGGTATTTCATGCTTGGTCACCAATACTGCTCTTTTAAATCTCGGTACATCTTAGTGCTTCTGGGATGGATAGCGAACTTTGAACTATACGCCTCTGATAGAATAAGGTTACGAATATCAATATCTTGTGGAACACATACCCGGTTTTTGAAGACAAGCACTTCGTCATCTCGTATTCGGAAATCAGGAACTATGGCATTAACACCATCAGAAAATTGCTTCCGAATTTTAATTAGTTTCAGATCCTCTAATTGCTGATTCCGGATTTCCTCAATCAAGGTAGGTGTGACTTCAATTCGTGCCAACAATGAACCAGAATAATCAATACTAAGATGCACATGATTAGTCCTCAAATCCAGCCACATAGGCATGTAATGGGTGCGCATGTAAGCCAAAACCGATGGGGAAGGAGGATGAAAATTTTGGCTTATGGCATCAGCAACAACATTTTCCTTTCCAACATGATATTCAATGATCAAATCGTAGTCTTTGATCAGCTCTACCAATCTTCGTTGTCTCATATTCAATTCTTTTTGAGTGAGTAGGTACTTCAAGCTTTTGTGATCAGTGATGATTTGGCATGTCTCGCCGTATAAGTAATGTCGCCATATTTTCAACGCAAACACCATGGCTGCAAGCTCCAAATCATGTGTAGGATAGTTGCTTTCCTGCGGTTGTAACTATCGGGAAGCATATGCAACGACTTTCCCATCTTGCATCAATAAGCATCCAAGTCCGGATTTCGTAGTAGCCATATTGCAATCTGAACGTGATCTTTGGAATATCAACATTACGAACTCGCAATTGATGGTATCCAGATCTGAGATCGATCTTGGAGAATATGGCTCCACCCTGGAGTTAGTCGTACAAATCATCGATGCGTGGCAAAGGGTACTTGTTCTTCAGAGTCACACGATTCAGTTGCCGATAGTCGATGCATAATCACAGCCAACCATCTTTCTTCTTCATAAACAAGACAGGTGCTCTTCAAGGTGACACACTAGGTCGGATGAAACCACGATCCAACAAATCTTCCAATTGCGTTTTTAGTTCCTTCATTTCCGCATGAGCTATATGGTACGGAGGAATGGAAATCGGATTCATTCCAGGCACTAACACAATGCCAAATTCCACTTCCCTTACTGGTGGTAGATCAGTTATGTCTTCTGGAAATACTTACAGAAATTCGCGAACCTCAGGGACAGAATGCAGACCCGAGGATTCTTTGGAAGTATCATGTACGTGCGAGAGATACGCAGTACATCCTTAGCTGATTAGTCACTTTGCATCAAGCCAAGATATAATGAAAGTTGGAACAACTCGCCTATCACCTTCAAAACAGTACTCGTCATCATTAGGAAAAAATGAACCACACACGTTTGGTGAAACACTCCATATGGGCTTGATATTTCGCCAGACAATCCATGCCTAAAATCATATCCAGCTCTCGGATGTCCAATGGAATTAGATCCACTTCAAGTACATTCGGACCCATACGTACAACACAGCCAATGTAAACTAGATCACAAATCAGTTGCTCTCCCAAAAGATTTAAAACCGCAATAAGAGGAGTCAAAGGAGAAAGAGGTCGATCCGTGCTAAGTGCTATCCTTGGCCTTAGAAATTATCTATTTGCTCTAGGATCTAATAATACTTTAGCATTTTGAGAAAAGACTGAAATAGTACCTATCACCACATCAGGACTAGCCTTGGCATCAGTTAGGGTGAACAACCTTGATGGTCTTGGTTGCGCCTCACCTGTGGATCCGTTGGGTGGTCCTCCTGGTGCGCGTATTGGCGGTTATGTGGGGTTAGCATACCCACCTCGGCTCGCACTAGGTGTGCCTGTGATACGTCTCGGCTTCTAGCACTCCCGCTGAATGTGCCCCATTTTGCCACAATTGTAACATCGACATTGCTGAGTATTCCACATAGTTCCACTGGAATTCGAACCAGAAAAGTTCTTTTTGTTGTTACTTCCATTGCAGTTAATTTACGAAGGATAGAACCTGAAAGGATAGGGTTTCGTGCACCGATTAAATTTTGAATCTCGCCGGAAGGATCCACCACTAGTGGCTACGGATGGCTTTTTGGTTTGCATGATCTTTTCAGCTTCAGTCGCGGCAACAATTAGTTCTTGCAAATTCTGTAACGATGTCGTACTAATGATCGTTTTGAGTTTGATACACAGCCCATCCTGAAATCGTCTCGCAAGCTGGTACGGTGAGCGATTCTCTTTAAGTGTAAATCGGGATAGTTCCTTTAATGCCTTTTCATAATCTAGCACCGAACGGGTTCCCTGTTTAATCTTGTAGAAAGCTTATCGCTGCTCGCTTTTATGGAATCTAGTATAAAACTTTTCGTCAAATTCAGATTGAAATTCTTCCCATGTAGGTAGACGATCGCTAAAGCACAAGCTCACAGTTGTCCACCATGTGAGGGCTTCTCCCTCCAATAGGAAAGTGGCAATGGCTACCTTGTCATCATCAGAGATATGTAAAAACAAAGATACTCGGCACAAGGTGTCGATCTATTTGCGAGCGGCAGCAGCTCCGGTTGAACCATTGAAATCTTTACATCCCAATTGTCGAGCTTCCTTCAATAGTTTTGTAATCATGACGGGAAGTCTCTCAGGCTCTTTAGGATGTTCCGGCTGTACAGGTTCAAGTGGAGGAATAAGTTCTTCCACAGGCGCGAGTCCAGGAGCATTCTGAAGTTGCGCCTCCATACGATGCTGATTTGCAGCAATTTCTTGCAATATGTTTAAGATTTGTACCATCACATGATCAATGACTGGTGTGGCTGGTGCCTCAAGTTGGTTTTCGGGCTCAGCATGCCATCCCTGCTCAGTTTGTGCATTCGGCTCCTCTTGTTCAATAGGCTGCTATTCGGCCTGAACCTCATACCTACCCTGTCGATCCCTTGTAGCATTCAACCTTGCCATACTATACAAACATACCATTGTGACCCTCGTTTCACCTCACGATTTTGGGAGAAATTCTGCAATGCACTAAATTCGAGATTGAATTTTAGTACGGTATTTCATCCCCAGACCGATGGCCAAACAGAAAAGATGATTCAAACACTCGAAGACATGTTAGGAGCGAGTATGTTGGATTAGCAAACCGGTTGGGATCGATGCCTGCCGTTGGCAGAATTTGCTTACAACAATAATTTTCATGTAAGCATCGGTATGGCACCTTATGAAGCATTATATGGGAGATGTTGCAGAACTCCCATTTGCTGGAATGAAGTAGGCGAAAGACGCCTAGACAATCCGGAATTGATTGATCAAGCAACGGAACAGTTGAACTTGATTCGACAACGGCTAAAAACGGCCCAGAATTGACAGAAAAACTACGTCGATAATTGAAAAAGGGAGCTAGAATTTGTGGTAGGTGACAAAGTGTTTTTGAAGGTCACCCCATGGAAAGGAGTCCTTCCTTTTCAGTAGCGAGGTAAGCTAGCACCTCGTTACATTAGTCTGTATGACATTGTCAAGAGGATCGACCCTGTTGCATACTGACTTGCTCTACCTCCATATATGGAAAGAATTCACAATATGTTTCACGTATCTATGTTAACAAAGTATGTGCAAGACCCTGCTCACGTGCTCGAAGAACCCCCAATTGTAGTTGCTGAAGACCTATCCTATCCCGTACAGCCAGTTGTCGTACTATATCGGTTAGTTCGATAGCTTCGCAGTCAAAGCATGCCTACGGTGCGAGTTGTTTGGCATAATGGCCAAATTGAGGAACAGTCTTGGGAGACTGAGGAATCTATGCGTACAAAATTTCTTTATCTGTTTGCTTAGGTACTTGTGCTAAAAATTTCAAGGGCAAAATTCTTATAAGGAGGGGAGGATGTGAGACCCTGAATTTTGAGTCCTAAAAGTCCAGAAGCCAGTGCAGGTGAAAAAAACCATTTTTCTTCTGAAGGAAAGGATGTGTGATGGTCGAAATTGGTAAGGGATGTCTAGTAATTATTTCTGGTATTAATTTCCTTTAAATTAATTCTTTATTGGTTGATAATTATCTTAGGAAATAAAAACTCTAAGATTGAGGGGAAATAGTTACAGAATTTAATTTTGATAAGTATCTTACTTTAATTAAGCCTTGAAGATAGGTATTATAATCTCATAACCATCTTATATAAATAGAAAGTCAGCCATATAAAAATCTTATACAACAAAACACATAAAATTCGTAGGACCGAAATACCCTACACCTCCCAATTTCTGCCAAAATCTTCTTGAACTTCAAAAAAGCATAACTATTTTATCATTTTTTGGATTCCTGAAACTAATAGCTTGTTGGAAATCTTTTTTCATTCTCTTTCCAACCATCTTTGGTTTTTTTTCTGAACATTAGTATTTCTTTCTTTAAAGTTAAATCCAAATTTGACGGAACTGCCAAAATCTTCTTGAACTTCAAACAAGCATAACTGCCTCATCGTTTGTCGGATTCCTGAAAATAATAGCTTGTTGGAAAGCTGTCTTCATCCTCTTTCCAACCATCTTTGGTTTTTTGTCTGAAGGTTAAAATTTCTTTCTCTAAAGTTAAATCGAAATTCGGAAAAATTAGGTTTTCAGATTTTTATAATTCTGCCTTTGATTGATCTGTGATGTTGTTACCTTTATTCGTATGATTGTTTAATATCCATTCATAGTGAAAAATCATGAATTCATCCTTTGAATCTTTTCTATATATGAAATCAGTATGCCCTACCTTTGCCCTACTGCTCTATTGTGCCTATCTTGATCAATTGTTTAACCTATTGGATTCTGATCTTGTTTCTTTTGATTATACATGTTATAAACCTGTAATCTTTCCTTGTTAACATGAGATCGCAACTCCTACAACTTGTTAACATGAAATGGCAACTTTCCCTATTCCCCTATTCTTAGTACCGAAAATTATATGATAATTAGGGATGGTAATTTAGGTTGATTCTTGTTAAGTTCTTGGCTATCACATCACACATCCAAGGGGGAGGTACCTGCATACTAAGTTTGGTGAGTGGAATTGGTAAGGAAATAGGGTATTTAATTGGATATTGGATATGCATACTAAGTTTGGTTTTGGCTTTGCCTTATGATGTTATAGGTAGTGCAGAATTATTGAATAAAGACAAGGGAATAACTTCTTGTTCAGAGACAAAAGAGGTAAGATCTAAGCCTCATCAGTTTCTATAGAGATCCTTGTTGTTTGCTTGCTAAATTTGATGCCTTTACATGTAATGTTGTATACGCATATGTTGTAGTTGGAATGCTTGAATTTCGAACCAAGATGCGATCCTCTAGGCTATACCAAATCCCTTAAGATAGGATATGAGTGTCTAGTTTACATGTATGGTGTGTATTGAACATCTTGATTGTATTTTGACATGATTAAGGATACCGTGTTGTGGTATTGTGTTTTTTATTTTCTTGTGTGTGCTGGTACATGTTGTGTGTCAGGATCCTTTTTCGGTGGCAATTCGGGGTAAGCGCTGATGGTCCTTATGAGAGGGAGGTTCTTACTGGTATGGGAGTCGTATGGGTGGGAATCCCCAACATGAGCTTGCTGGATGTCTGGTCCTTGTGTGGCTAGAAGCCCTTGTCCTTGTGTGGCAAAGTGAATAGACTTACTAAATAACTTGTGTGTTAACCATTTACCTTTTGTGCAGTAAGCCTTGGACAAGACAGGTGGAAGGGGATGGCCTTTCTTCTTCATTGCCGAGAGCAATCTGATGAGTTTTACCTGCCTGTGTACTTCTGAGTCCCCCCTTAGCCTTAGATTCGGCCCTACCCTTTTTAACTAAATTCTTGAATTGCGTGATCCCCTTTATTTGCTAGGAATGATCTTATGTTATTTAGGAGATTTATGCTTATGGTTTCTGCATATCTTATGATGTTGTGACCCTACCGAGATTCTTGTAATCTCATTTTGTTGTTTCCATTTTTTTTTTCAGACTTAGGTACCTTCACTGTTCATGGTACTAGTGTGTGAGATCAAGGATGCACGGCGGGGCGGTATTGCATCACCTTGCATTCCTATTGCCTTGGTTGCTTGAGCATACAATATGATCATATATTGGACTATTTTTCTAGTTTTTCAAGATCCCTCTTTTGCTTGTTATGTTTTGGAACATATTGGAGGATGTCTTGCTGGTTATTTGGAGCCCTATGGGACTTGTGTGTTTTGATTCTAATAATTAAATTTAATAACTTCCGCTGATATTTTATTCACTCCGTATGATACCAGAATGATTGTCCAATATCATGCTCAATTTGTTATTAAAAATTTAATAGGTAAGCCTGGTGGGATTCAGATAGGTTCTTGGTGTCTTTGAGCTTGTTTGGATTTCACTGCGGTAATGGCCTTAATCGGAGCAAATTTTAATAAGTAGGAATTGGGGTCATTACATTAATTGCCTGCCTGTGAACTTCTGTTTCAAAAAATGTTTGTAGTCTACCCAGAGCCTATAACTTTCGGCTCTATCCTTATTATGAATGTTTGATGATTGTTTGACACTTTTTTAGTTGTGTAGACGAATCTGATGTTTTTTGGGAGATGTTTGCTTAGATTTCTGCAGATCTTATGATATTTTGACCCTACTGAGATTTTTATAATCTCACCCTATTGTTTTTATCATATTTTAGGTTTAGGTACATTGTTTGTTAGTGGTACTGGTGTGTGAGATCAATGCTGCATGGCGAGACGATATTGCATCACATTCATATACCTCCGTCCTTGCTAATTACTTGCGCATTTTACCATCAAACATGAAGTTTGATTGAACTTCTATCTGGTTTATTGAATCCCTCTTGTTCTTATTTATTTTCGAAATTTATTGGAGGGTTACTCGCTGGAATTTTAGATCCCTATGCGACTTGTGTGTTGTGGTTCTCTTGATTAATTATAAAGACATCCGTTGATGTTTTTATTCACTCTGTATGTTACCAGAATGTTTATTCATTATTATCATGCTCCAATCTTTAAAAAACACAAGAAAGGAACTTAATAAAATCAGAACAAATAGGTTTAAGCCTTGTGAGATTCATATAGGTCTTGGGTTGGGCTTGTTTGGGCTTCACCGCGGTAAAGGTCCTAGTAGGTTTGGTAGCGAAGCAATGTTTAGGAAATATAAATTTATTATATTCTAACATGTTTGCTGGTATTATATTCAGTATTTATAGTGTTTGTAGGAAAGAACATGCTCACACACCTAAACCCTTTAGGAGTTAATGTCGAGAGTGTCTACGTTCCTGTGCATCTTTGATGGTGAAAAGATTGCAATCACCACTTTCCTACTTGAGGGAGAAGCCCTCGCATGGTGGACATCTATGAGTGTACGGTTCAAGGTTCGTTTGCCTTCTTAGGAGGTATTCCGGCATGAGTTTGATGAAAAATTCTACACCAAATTCCACAAAAGCAAGCAGTAATAAGTTTTTTATAAGCTTAAACAAGGCACCCGTTCAGTGCTGGAATATGAGGAGGAATTGAGGGAGTTGTCCTGTTTTGTACCTTATTAGCTTGCAAGACGATTCCAAGATGGGCTGAGTACTGAGCTCAAAAACATTGTGGGCACAACACCTATGCAGAATTTTCATGAATTGATCATTGTTGCCACTAAAGCCAAGAAGATCGTGCAAGGTAAGAAATCTCCTATGTCAAGCAATGGCGGATCATTCAGGCGTGATTCAAGTTCAACTGATGCACGGGACCCTATCCTTTGAGGTCCTACCCTCCAAAGAATAATGGCAAAGGGGTTAACTTCAGGAGGAATTTTTCTGGTCCTAATCCCAATGGATCTATGTGGAAATCGCAGCCATGTCGATGCTACAATTGTGGTAAAATGGGCCACATTCAAAGGGAGTGTCCTAAACCAAAGCATATTACTGGTGCACCAAATGCAAACCGAGGTAGGTATGTTAATTCCACTAAGCCACCAGTACGCGTACCTGGAGGACCCACTTAGTGGACCTATGAGTGAGGCACAGCCCAAACTGACGAGGTTATTCACTTTGACTGATGCCGAAGCAAGCCTAGATGTGGTGGCAAGTACTATTTCAGTCTTTTCTCAAAATAATAAAGTGTTAATAGATCCCAGAGCGCATAGATCATTTGTGAGTCCAAGTGTAGCACTTAGCACGGATCAGCCTCTATCTCCCCTGCCTCCTCCTATTGCAGTTTTGACCCCTTTGGGAGAGAAATTGACTTGTGATCTAGTCTACATCGGTTGTGTTGTACATATGGGTTTGAGTAGACTTGAAGTGGTTTTGATCCCATTAGACATCTGAGATCTGGATGTGATCTTAGGCATGGATTATCTAGCCAAATATCAAGCTCGAATGGAGTGTTTCACCAAGCGTGTATGGTTCACCCTTCCGGATGGTTCCAAGTACTGTTTTGTAGGTGATAAATGAGTTGTTCCAAATTGCATGATTTCCTGGCTTGATACGAAGCGAATAATCAGCAAAGGATGTACTACGTACCTCGCACATGGACATGACATGTCCAAAGAGGTCTTGGATCTGGAATCTATTCTAGTGGTTTGTGAGTATCCAGATATGTTTCAGAAGACATAGCTGTTTTGTTACTAGAAAGAGAAGTGGAATTATGTGACCCAGTGTGTCACCTAGGGGAGCACCTATATTGTTCGTGAAGAAGAAAGATGGTTCACTACGATTGTGCATTGACTATCGACAACTGAATTATGTGACTTTGAAGAACAAATATCCAGTCCCGCGCATCGATGACTTGTTCGACTAGCTCCAAGGTGCAGCCGTGTTTTCCAAGATCAATCTCAGATCAGGATACCATCAATTGCGTGTTCGTGAAGTTGATATTTCGAAGACTGTATTCAGATTGCTATAGCCACTACGAATTCCTGGTTATGCCATTCGGTTTGACTAATGCACCAGTAGAGTTCATGGACCTGATGAATCAAGTATTCCGAGAGTTTCTGGACAGATTTGTAATAGTCTTCTTCGACGACATTCTGATTTACTCAAAATCGGAAGCGGAGCATGCTGAGCATTTGCGGATTGTGTTGAAAATTCTGAGGGATCGACACCTATTTGCAAAGTACTCCAAATGCAAATTCTGGTTATGCGAAGTTGGTTTGCTTTGTAACGACCCTAATTCCTAAACCATTATTCGTTGCTCAGATTAAGGTCATTAACGCCGTGAAACCCAAATAAGCCTCAACGTCACCAAAGACCTATTAGAATTTCACAAGGCTACTCATATGATACCGATTTTAATCTTGTTTATTTTGTTGCTTATCAATCAATTGGAGCATGATACTGGACACATATTCTGGTAACATACGGAGTAAATGAAATCATCAGCGGAAGTCTTAAATCTATCCATTGGGTTCATAACACACAAGTCCCATAGGGATTCAAATAACCAGTAAGAAATTCATCAACAAATTTCGGAAATAGCAAGCCAAACAAATGCTTAAAAATAAACCAGAATATCATCCAATCTTTCAAGTTATTTGCGCATGAAACAAGTAAGTATTTATGATGCGATATCGCCCTGCCGTGCAGCCTGGATCTCACACACTGGTACCACGAACAGAGGGTGTACCTAAGCCTGAAAAATGGTAAAAAACAACGGTATGAGATTACAAGAATCTCAGTAGGGTCGCAGCATCATAAGATCTACAGAATCCCTAAACACAAATCTCCCAAATCACATAAGATCATTCCCTAAACAACTAAAGGGATCATGCAATTCAACAATAAACCAAAAGAGGTTAAGGCCGAGATTATGGCTGAGGGAGGACCACACTTCCGAAAGTTCAGAAGTACACAGGCAGGTGAAATACAACAAAATCACACTCAATGATGAAGAAAGGCCATCCCCTTCCACCTGTGTTGTCCAAGACTTACTGCACAAAGGGTAGATGGTTAACACACAAACTAATCAGTAAGCCTTTCACCTTATCCTCGCAAGGACAAGTCGACTAGCCCCTCATGGAACAAGTCTTCCCTTAGTCGCAACCAGGGCATCCCCGAATCTCGCAAGATAAGGGCTTCCTGTCTCGCAAGACAGGGATCCGGCCTCGCAAGGACAGATATCCAGCGTGCACTTGCTGGTTCAACACCCATACACCTCCCATAAATCAGTAAGTACCTCTCCTCTCACTAGGAGCATCAGCGCTTACCCTGCGTGGCCACCGGAACAGGATCCTGACACACAAACACGTACAAGCACACACAGGCAAGTACAAAGCATAATACCACAACGGGGTATCCTCAATCATGTCAGGAAACAATCAACACATCCAATTCATATAACAATAGCATCCCAAGCACTCAATTCCTAACTCAGGGGTTCTATATAGTCTAGGAGATTCATATCTCATTCTGGATTGCATATTCACACCCTACAATCCAATCACAAACAAATACAACAAGGGCAAGTAACAAAAACATTAAATAAGAGCAGGGGTTTCTCGAGAAACCGATGAGGCATAGATCCTACCTCCCTTGTCTCTGAACAAGAAGCTACTCCTTTTCCTTTATTAAGTAAATCTGAACCACCTAAATCATCACCAGACAAAGACAAAACAATCTAAGCATGCATATCCCAAAAATCAATTGTATACCCTATTCCTTACC
Organism: Passiflora organensis; assembly: GCA_019739055.1. Taxonomy (NCBI): domain Eukaryota; kingdom Viridiplantae; phylum Streptophyta; class Magnoliopsida; order Malpighiales; family Passifloraceae; genus Passiflora; species Passiflora organensis. The sequence goes on along the minus strand of JAEPBF010000040.1, from coordinate 193,571 downwards.
AGTACCACTCACCAAACCTATCAGAAAACCAGTGATCAGATGTTTCAGGTGCCTCCCCTTGGATGTGTGATGTGATAGCCGGGAACTTAACAAGATTCAACCTGAATTTACCATTCCAATTATTTATGCACAACCTGTTGCTAAAAGTAGGGCATAGGACGATTTCATCTTAACCTAAACAACGAAGTATTTACATCCAAGCTGCGATTAATATAGGGTTGGAAAGAGGATGAAAAGAGCTTTCCAACGAGATATTATTTGCAAGATTCCAACAAACGAGTAGAAAGTTATGCTATTTTGAAGTTCAAGAAGATTTGGCGAAAACCTAATTCGGCCGCCGATTTTCAAAGTAACATTAGACAAAGCAATACTAACCTCCTGACGGAAAACAAAAGATGGTTGGAAAGAGAATGAAGAGAGCTTTCCAACAAGCTATTATTCGCAGAGATCCAATGAACGATGAGGGAGTTATGCTGGTTTAAAGTTTCAGAAAATTCTGACGGCTAATGGGAGGTATAGGGTTTTAAGCCTATACGACTTTTGTAAGGTTTTAGGGGACAAATTTTGTGGGGTTGGCTTCCTATTTATATTCAATGAGTGTAGAATTATGTCTACTACTTTTAATCAATCTATCAACCCAATATAATTCACTAAATAACCAAAACTCTTAAATTACCTTCCCTATTTTTAGGGACTTAATCTTTAAGGCAACTATCTACCTTAAAGGATGGTTCCTAAAGCTATTACCCATCTACAAGGACCTAAATCAAAAGGAATTAGAAGCAAATTAATTTACTGAACAATCTTACCAATTTCGGCTATCACACATCCTTCTCTTCAGGGGCAAAATCGTCTTTTCACCTGCACTGGCTTCTGGACTTCTAGGACTCAAAATTCGGGGTCTTACATCCTCCCCTCCTTATAAGAATTTCGTCCTCGAAATTTTAACATTAGTACCTAATCAAACAAGTAAGGATATTTTGCATGCATAGACTCCTCAGTCTCCCAAGACTGCTCCTCAATTTGGCCATTACGCCAAACAACTCGTACCATAGGTACGCTTCGACTGCGAAGCTGTCGAACTGACCGGTCTAGTATGGCAACTGGCTGTACGGGATAGGATAGGTCTTCTTCAACTTCTACTGGCGGTTCCTTAAGCACATGAGCAGGATCTCGCATATACTTTCTTAGCATTGAAACGTGAAATACATTGTGTATTCTTTCCATATTTGGAGGTAGTGCAAGTCGGTATGCAACAGGGCCGATTCTCTCCACAATGTCATAAGGACCAATGTAGCGAGGTGTTAGCTTACCTCGCTGCTGAAAACGAAGGACTCCTTTCCATGGGGCAACCTTCAAAAACACCTTGTCTCCTACCGCAAATTCCAGCTCCCTTCGTCGATTGTTGGCGTAGCTTTTCTGCCGATCTTGTGCTGCTTTTAACCTTTGACGAATCAAACTCAATTGTTCTGTTGCTTGGTCAATTAATTCTGGGTTGTCTAGGCGTCTCTCGCCTACTTCATTCCAGCAAATAGGGGTTCTGCAACGTCTCCCATAAAGTGCTTCATAGGGTGCCATACCGATGCTTACATGAAAGCTATTGTTGTAAGCAAATTCCGCCAATGGTAAGCTTTGATCCCAGCCGGTTTGCTGGTCTAATACACTCGCACGTAGCATATCTTCAAGTGTCTGAATTGTCCTTTCTGATTGACCATCGGTTTGGGGATGAAATGCTGTACTGAATTTCAATCTCGAACCCAGTGCATTCTGGAATTTCTCCCAAAATCGTGAAGTGAAACGAGGGTCACGATCTGAAACAATAGAAACTGGTACTCCATGCAAACGAACAATCTCGTCCAAGTAACGAATTGCCAATTTTTCTGGTGTATCTGTCACACGTATAGGAAGAAAGTGTGCAGATTTCGTCAGTCGATCCACGATCACCCAAATGGCATTGTATCCTCGCTGTGATCTAGGCAAACCGGTAACAAAATCCATTGTGATGTGCTCCCACTTCCATTCTGGAATCGGAAGTGATTGAAGTAAACCAGCAGGTCTTTGATGTTCAATTTTTACTTGTTGACATACGAGGCATCGAGCAACAAATTCAGCAATATGTCGCTTCATGTTAGGCCACCAATACTGGCCCTTCAAATCTCGGTACATCTTTGTGCTTCCAGGATGAATAGCAAACTTCGAACTATGCGCCTCTGATAGAATAAGGTTACGAAGATCAGCATTTTGTGGAACACATACCCGGTTTCTGAAGACTAGAACTTCGTCATCTCGTATTCTGAAATCACGAACTATAGCATCAACACCATCAGCAAGTTGCTTCCGAATTTCAGCAAGCTTCAGATCCTCCAACTGTTGATTCCGGATCTCCTCAATTAAGGTAGGTGCGACTTCAATTCGTGCTAGCAACGAACCAGAGAAATCGGTGCCAAGACGCACACGATTAGTTTTCAATTCCAACATCATTGGCAGATAATGAGTGCGCATATACGCCAGAATTGATGGGGAAGGAGAATGACACTTTCGGCTCAGGGCATCAGCCACAACATTCGCCTTTCCAGGATGATATTCGATGATCAAATCGTAGTCCTTAATTAGTTCCATCCATCTTCGTTGTCTCATATTCAACTCTTTCTGTGTAAGGAGGTACTTCAGGCTTTTGTGATCAGTAAAGATTCGACACGTCTCGCCGTATAGATAATGTCGCCATATTTTTAAAGCAAAGACCACGGCTGCAAGTTCTAGATCATGTGTAGGGTAGTTCATCTCGTGCGGTCGCAATTGCCTTGAAGCGTAGGCAATGACTTTCCCATCTTGCATCAATACACATCCAAGTCCGGATTTCGACGCGTCGCTGTAAACCACATATTCTTTTCCGCAAATAGGTAAGGTAAGGATAGGTGCAGAAACTAACCGATTCTTTAGCTCGTCGAAACTTTGCTGGCACTTTTCATTCCATACGAACGGCTCACCCTTGCGTGTCAGTTTTGTCAATGGCCCGGCAAGTGATGAAAAATTTTCCACAAAGCGACGGTAGTAACCCGCTAATCCAAGGAAACTACGAACTTCGAACACACTTCGCGGAGGTTCCCAAGCAGTCACGGCTTCAATCTTCTTTGGATCAACAAACACACCTTGGGCGGAAACAATATGGCCAAGGAAACTAACCTCACGTAACCAGAATTCGCATTTTGAGTATTTGGCAAACAATCGCCGGTCCTTCAGAATTTGAAGCACAAGCCGCAAGTGCATAACATGATCCTCTTCCGACTTTGAGTAAATCAGAATGTCGTCGATGAAGACGATCACAAATTTATCCAGGAATTCGCGGAACACACGATTCATCAAGTCCATAAACACAGCTGGTGCATTGGTCAAACCGAATGGCATAACCAGAAATTCATAGTGGCCATATCGCGATCTGAACGCGGTCTTCGGAATATCAGCATCACGAACTCGCAATTGATGGTATCCAGATCTGAGATCAATCTTGGAGAATACCGCTGCACCTTGGAGTTGGTCAAACAAATCATCGATGCGTGGCAAAGGATATTTGTTCTTCACGGTCACATGGTTCAGCTGTCGATAGTCAATACACAAGCGCAGCGAACCATCTTTCTTTTTCACGAACAGCACAGGTGCTCCCCAGGGTGACACACTAGGTCGAATAAAACCACGATCCAGCAAATCTTCCAACTGCGTCTTTAGTTCCTTCATTTCCGCAGGAGCCATACGATACGGAGGAATGGAAATCGGATTTGTACCTGGCACAAGCTCAATGCCGAATTCTACTTCTCTTGCTGGTGGCAATCCGGCTATGTCTTCTGGAAATACTTCCGGAAATTCACAAACCACAGGAACAGAATTCAGATCTGAAGATTCTTTAGAAATATCCTGTACATGCGCAAGGTACGCTGTACATCCTTTGTTGATTAATCGCTCCGCCTTCAGCCAGGAAATCATGCAAGTTGGCACAACTCGCTTATCGCCTTCAAAACAGTATTCGGTACCATTAGCAAATGTGAACCACACCCGCTTGGTGAAACACTCCACACGGGCTTGATATTTTGCCAGACAATCCATGCCTAAAATCACATCCAGCTCCTTGATGTCTAATGGAATTAGATCCACTTCAAATACATTCGATCCCATACGTATAACACAGCCGATATAGACCAGATCACAAATCAGTTGCTCTCCCAAAGGAGTTAGAACCGCAATAGGAGGAGTCAAGGGAGATAGAGGACGATCCGCGCTAAGTGCTATCCTTTGACTCACGAACGATCTATTTGCTCCTGGATCAAATAAGACTTTAGCGTTTTGAGAAAAGACTGAAATAGTACCTGTCACCACATCAGGACTAGCCTCGGCATCAGTCAAAGTAAAGAGCCTTGTTGGTCTTGGTTGCGCCTCACTTGTGGATCCGTTGGGTGGCCCTCCTGGTGCGCATGCTGGTGGTCTAGCGGGATTGACATTCCCACCTCGGCTGGTGTTAAGTACCCCTGGGATTCGCCGTTTTGGACATGCGGCCTGAATATGACCCATCTCGCCACAGTTGAAACATCGTCGTTGCGGAATCTGCCATGACAATCCATTATAATTGGAACCAGAAAAGTTCCTCCTGTTGGTGTTCCCATTATCATTGATCCGCGGAGGATGAGACCGTAAGGGATAGGGTCCCCTTCTTCGGTTGAACTTTGAATCTCGCCTATAGGATCCGCCACTATTAGCTATGGGTGGCTTCCTGGTTTGCACGATTTTTTCAGCTTCGGTTGCGGCAGCTATTAGTTCTTGCAAATTCTGCACTGGTGTTGTACCGACGATGGTTTTGAGTTCGACACTCAACCCATCCTGAAATCGTCGTGCCAGCTGGTATGGTGTACGATCTTCTTCAGGTGCAAAGCGGGACAACTCCCTCAACACCTTCTCATATTCTAGCACTGAGCGGGTGCCTTGTTCAAGTTTGTAAAATTCCTGCCGCAGCTCATTTTTATGGAATCTCGTATAAAATCTTTCGTCAAATTCATACCAGAATTATTCACACGATGGCAAACGATCGCCGAATCGCAAACTAACCGATGTCCACCAAGCGAGGGCTTCTCCCTCAAGTAAGAATGTAGCAATGGCAACCTTGTCGTCATCAGAGATACGCAGGAACAAGGATACTCGGCATAAGGTATCCATCCACTCCCGAGCGGCTGCTGCTCCAGCTGAACCACTGAAATCTTTACATCCAAGTTGTCGAGCTTCCTTCAGCAATTTTGTAATCATAACGGGAAATCTCTCTGTCTCCTTATGATGCGCCGGCTGTACAGGTTCAAGTGGAGGAATAGGTCCTGGTGTTGGCGCAGGAGCACTCTGAAATTGCTCCTCCATTCGCTGCTGGTTTGCAGCAATTCCTTGTAACACGTTTAAGATCTGTGCCATGACAGGGTCAATGCCTGGTGCGACTGGTGTCTCAGGTTGGTTTCCAGACTCAGCTTGCCCTTCCTGCTCATTTTGTGCATTTGGCTCATCTTGCTCAACAGGTTGCTGGTCATTCCGAATTTCAAACCTACCCCGTTGGTCCCTTTGTTGCCTCGAGCGTGCCATACTACACAAGTGTACGATTGTTACTCAAACAAACACTAAATACGATACTAGGATTAGGAGTGGTACCTGGTGGAGAGGCATGCACCGGACGATACGCATATGCTGGAAAACAATATACAATTTTCGAAAATCATATGCACATATGCTATGCACACTCGGATACTCACAGAAATCATAACACATTATCACTCACAGAAATCATAACAAACATCAAGCACTTATAGATGCACACATCATCCATAGTCGGCAATGCTCATAATCACTCACATGCATATTCATTCGGTAATGACAAGAAACATAGCTAATTATCCACTCAAACATATTAAGGCATACTAAAGATAAACAATCTACACAACTGCTATTATTAGTTCCGTCATTTAAATCCCATGTTATCTCTTATCTCTAATTCCCTTGCAGTTTTAGCCCCTAAGTGAGTGAGTGTGTGCCCATGTTCTTACCTGCAACCACCTGCAATCACCCCATTATCAAATAAGTCAGCAAATAACAAGGTACAATCCTAAACCATGCTCCGCTACCACACTTGTAACGACCCTAATTCCTAAACCATTATTCGTTGCTCCGATTAAGGTCATCACCACCGTGAAACCCAAATAAGCCTCAATGTCACCTAAGACCTATTAGAATTTCACAAGGCTACTCATATGATACCGATTTTAATCTTGTTTATTTTGTTGCTTATCAATCAATTGGAGCATGATACAGGACACATATTCTGGTAACATACGGAGTAAATGAAATCATCAGCGGAAGTCTTAAATCTATCCATTGGGTTCATAACACACAAGTCCCATACGGATCAAAATAACCAGCAAGAAATTCATCAACAAATTTCGGAAATAGCAAGCCAAACGAATGCTTAAAAATAAACCAGAATATCATCCAATCTTTCAAGTTATTTGCGCATGAAACAAGTAAGTATTTATGATGCGATATCGCCCCGCCGTGCATCCTGGATCTCACACACTGGTACCACGAACAGAAGGTGTACCTAAGCCTGAAAAATGGTAAAAAACAACGGTATGAGATTACAAGAATCTCAGTAGGGTCGCAGCATCATAAGATCTACAGAATCCTTAAACACAAATCTCCCAAATCACGCAATTCAACAATAAACCAAAAGAGGTTAAAATCGAGATTATGGCTGAGGGAGGACCACACTTCCGAAAGTTCAGAAGTACACAGGCAGGTGAAATACAACAAAATCACACTCAATGATGAAGAAAGGCCATCCCCTTCCACCTGTGTTGTCCAAGACTTACTGCACAAAGGGTAGATGGTTAACACACAAACTAATCAGTAAGACTTTCACCTTATCCTCGCAAGGACAAGTCGACTAGCCCCTCATGGAACAAGTCTTCCCTTAGTCGCAACCAGAGCATCCCCGAATCTCGCAAGATAAGGACTTCCTGTCTCGCAAGACAGGGATCCGGCCTCGAAAGGACAGATATCCAGTGTGCACTTGCTGGTTCAACACCCATACACCTCCCATAAATCGGTAAGTACCTCTCCTCTCACTAGGAGCATCAGCGCTTACTCTGCGTGGCCACCGGAACAGGATCCTGATACACAAACACGTACAAGCACACACAGGCAAGTACAAAGCATAATACCACAACGGGGTATCCTCAATCATGTCAGGAAACAATCAACACTTCCAATTCATATAACAATAGCATCCCAAGCACTCAATTCCTAACTCAGGGGTTCAATATAGTCTAGGAGATTCATATCTCATTCCGGATTGCATATTCACACCCTACAATCCAATCACAAACAAATACAACAAGGGCAGGTAACAAAAACATCAAATAAGAGCAGGGGTTTCTGGAGAAACCGATGAGGCATAGATCCTACCTCCCTTGTCTCTGAACAAGAAGCTACTCCTTTGTCTTTATTAAGTAAATCTGAACCACCTAAATCATCACCAGACAAAGACAAAACAATCTAAGCATGCATATCCCAAAAATCAATTGTATACCCTATTCCTTACCAGTACCACTCACCAAACCTATCAGAAAACCAGTGATCAGATGTTGGATGTGTGATGTGATAGCCGGGAACTTAACAAGATTCAACCTGAATTTACCATTCCAATTATTTATGCACAACCTGTTGCTAAAAGTAGGGCATAGGACGATTTCATCTTACCCTAAACAACGAAATATTTACATCCAAGCTGCGATTAATATAGTGTTGGAAAGAGGATGAAAAGATCTTTCCAACAAGATATTATTTTCAAGATTCCAACAAACGAGTAAAAAGTTATGCTATTTTGAAGTTCAAGAAGATTTGGCGAAAACCTAATTCGGCCGCCGTCTTTCAAAGTAACATTAGACAAAGAAATACTAACATCCTGAAGAAAAAAAACGGATGATTGGAAAGAGGATGAAGCGAGCTTTCTAACAAGCTATTATTCGCAGAGATCCAATGAACGATGAGGGAGTTATGCTGGTTTAAAGTTTCAGCAAATTCTGACGGCTAATGGGAGGTATAGGGTTTTAAGCCTATACGACTTTTGTAAGGTTTTAGGGGACAAATTTTGTGGGGTTGACTTCCTATTTATATTCAATGAGTGTAGAATTATGTCTACTACTTTTAATCAATCTATCAACCTAATATAATTCACTAAATAACTAAAACTCTTAAATTACCTTCCCTATTTTTAGCGACTTAATCTTTAAGGCAACTATCTACCTTAAAGGATGGTTCCTAAAGCTATTACCCATCTACAAGGACCTAAATCAAAAGGAATTAGAAACAAATTAATTTACTGAACAATCTTACCAATTTCGGCTATCACACATCCTTCTCTTCAGGGGAAAAATCGTCTTTTCACCTGCACTGGCTTCTGGACTTCTAGGACTCAAAATTCGGGGTCTTACATGCTTAACCACGTTGTTTCAGTCCATGGTGTTCTAGTTGATCCAAAGAAGATTGAGGTTGTTGTTGGTTGGGAACCCCTGCAGACTATATTTGAAATTCACAGTTTCCTTGGCTTAGCTGGATACTACCATCACTTTGTGGAGAATTTCTCATCACTTGATAGACCTTTGACGAAATTGACACTCAAAGGAGAGCTGTGCTTGTGGAACAAGAAATGCCAGCGAAGTTTCGAAGAACTGAAAACCAGATTGATGACCATACCTATTCTTACCTTAACAATCAGCGAAAACGAGTATGTGGTGTATAGTGATGAATCAAAATCCAGACTTGGATGCATGTTGATGCAAGATGGGAAAGTCATTGCCTATACTTCCTGACTGTTGCATTCGCACAAGAGCAACTATCCTACGCATGATTTGGAGTTTGCAATCAAGGTGTTTGCATTGAAGATATGATGCTACTTGTTCGATGGGACGTGCAAAATCTTCACCGACCACAAAAGCTTGACATATCTCCTTACATAGAAGAAGTTGAATATGAGACAACAAAGATAGGTAGAGCTGATTAAAGACTATGATTTGATTATCGAATATCATCTCAGAAAAGCAAATGTTGTTGCTGATGCCTTAAACCGGAAGACCTATTTTTCTTCTCCATCGGTTCTAGCCTATATGCATGCACACTACATACCTATGTTGCTGGATTTGAGAGCTATGCGTGTGCATCTTGGAAGTTATTTCTCTGGTTTGTTGTTAGCTCGAATCAAATTCAAGCCTACTTTTCTGGAAGAGATCCAAAATCAGCAATCTAAAGATCCAAGACTGGCTGAAATTCGGCAACAAATATCTAATAGTGTTGATGCCATAGTTCATGATTTCAGAGTGTGAGATGATGGAGTTCTTGGCTTCAGAAACTGAGTATGTGTGCCACAAGATGTCGATGCTTGCAATCTAATTTTGTATGAGACACATAGTTTTAAGTTTTCTATTCATTCTGGTAGCACTAAAATGTACCGAGATTTGAAGGAACAATATTGGTGGCCGAACATGAATCGCCACATTACTGAGTTCATTGCCCGATGCCTTGTATATCAACAAGTGAAGATCAAGCATCAAAGACCCGTTGGTTTACTTCAGTCACTTTTGATTCCATAATGAAGTGAGAACATGTCACGATGGACTTTGTGACTCGTTTGCCTAGATCTCAGCATGGATTCGATGACATTTAGGTGATTATGGATCGATTGATGAAATCTGCACACCCCTGAGAAATTGGTTGTTTGTTATTTGGGCAAGATTGTTCATCTATATAAAGTGTCAGTTTCCATTGTTTTAGATCGTGACCCTCGTTTTACTTCACGATTTTAGGAGAATTTCCAGAATGCTCTGGGTTCGAGACTGAATTTCATTACAGCATTTCATCCCCAAACTGATTGTCAATCTGAAAGAATGATTCAGACATTTGATGACATGTTGCGTGCATGTGTAATGGATCAAAATACGACTTGGGATTGATGTCTACCTTTGGCGGAATTCGTTTACAACAATAGTTTTCATGTAAGCATCGGAATGGCTCCTTATAAAACATTGCATGGGAGACATTGCAGAGCTCCTATTTTCTGAATGAAGTAGACGAGAGATGCCTAGATAATCCAGAATTTATTGATCAAGCAACGGAGTAGTTGAATTGATTCAACAAAGGCTAGAAATAGTGCAAGATCGACAGATAAACTATGTCGATAATCGAAGAACGAAACTGAAATTTACGGTGGGTGACAAGGTGTTTTTTAAAGTGGCCCCGTTGAAAGGAGTCCTTCATTTTCAGCAGCAAGGTATGCTAGCACCTCGTTATATTGGTTCATATGATATTGTTGAAAGAATCAGCACTATTGCATACCGACTTGCATTGCCTCCGAACATGGAAATAATTCACAACGTGTTTCACGTTTCGATGTTGAGAAAGTATGTGTGAGATCCATTATTTTATTTCTATCATTAATGGTACATTATCTATTCTTAAGAAATAATTCCAGAATTAGATTCTAGAGATTATCTCCCTATATATAGCCTTAAAAGTACAAAAATGTATCCCATTAAACACTATAAATAGAAGAGCCAGCCATATATATAATCTCACACCAAAAACACACAAACTTATCACTTGATAAACCCTACTCCTTAGTCTTGCTGCCGAAAATTCCTTAACACCTATCATAGCCGAATTCTTTCATCCTTCATTAGATTTTTGTGAATAATAGCTTATTGGAAACCTCTTTCCATCTTTATCTTTCTATCTTGGTTTCATCATCAGAAGGTTAGTTCTTCCCTATATTTTTCCTTGTTGCAATTACCTAGGTATTAATGCCGAAATTCCTTGATTGATCCCTTAATTGGTTTCTGTTATTGTTCCTCTTGTTTTTATGATTGTTTGGCACCTATTCATGCTGTAATATCATGAATTAATTCTTTGCATCTTCCTTATGTATGAAATGGGCATGTCCTATACCCATACCCTATTGTTGCTGATTTCTAGCAATTGACTTGTCTATTGGTTTTTGATCTTGTCCTTTTAATTGTATATGTAGTTAACACCTAATCCTTCCTTGTTATAATGAAATCGTAAATCCTAAATCTTGTAAGCATGAAATCGCAATTGCTCTTGTACCCTAACTTAGTGCCAAAATTTGCATAGTTAATTGAGGTGGTAAATCAGGTAGACTCTTGTTATGTTCCTGGCTATCACATCACACATCCAAGGGGGAGGTCTCAGCAGCATCTGAATGCTGGTTTCTGATAGATTTGGTGAGTGGAATCGGTAAGGGATGCTTACTTGGTTATTGAATATGCATGCTTAGTATGGTTTTGTCTTTGCCTTATGGTTATATAGGTGGTTTGAATCCTCTTAATAAACACAAAGGATTAGCTACATATTCAGAGACAAGAAAGGTAGTATCTATACCTTATCTTTTCTCCAGAGATCCTTGTTGTATGATTCAATGTTTTTGATGCATGTTGTTAATTGTATTCGTATGCCTTGTATAGTGTATGCATGAGTTGCAGATTGAACTATAGATCTCTTAGGCAATTTTGGACCCCTATGATAGGTTGTGTATGCCTAATTCAGTTGTATTGTGTGCATATATCTTGCCAATTGCATTGTGATATGATTGAGGATGCCCTGCTTTGATGATATGTTTTGTACTTGCTTGTGTGTGCTTATACATGATTATGTGTCAGGATCCTTTTCCGGTGGCCATTCCGGGTAAGTGCTGATGCTCTATAAGAGAGGAGAGCTTTTTACCTGTATAGGAGTCGTATGGGTGGCAAGATGCCCTTATCCTTGTGTGGTTTGGATTTCCTTGTCCTTGTGTGGCTTGGATGCTTTGTCCTTGTGTGGCTTGGATGCTTTGTCCTTGTGTGACAAGATGAATAGGCTTGCTGATTAGATTGTGTGCTAACCATTTACCTTTTGTGCAGCTAAGCCTTGGACAAACAGGTAGAAGGGGATGGCCTTTTTATTAATGAGATCAAATGATGAATCACCTGCCTATATACTTCTATTTCCAGAAGTGTTTATAGTCCACCCACAGCCTATAACTTTCGGCTTTATTCCTATTATAAATGTTTGATGATTGTTTGACATCCCTTTAGTTGTGTAGGCAAATTTGATGTTGTTCGGGAGATATTTGCTTAGATTTCTGCAAATCTTATGATGTTGCGACCCTACTGAGATTCTTGTAATCTCACCATATTATTTTCACCAGGTTTTGGGCTTACATACATCATTTGTCCGCAGTACTAGTGTGTGAGATCAAGGCTGCACGAGGGGACGATATTGCATCACATTCACATACCTCCTTCCTTGCTGATTGCTTGCACATTTACCATCAAACAAGAAGTTTGATTGGACTATTTTTTGGTTGATTGAATTCCTTTGGTTCCTACTTATTTCTGGAATTTATTGGAGGATTACTTGCTGGATTTTTAGATCCATATAGGACTTGTGTTTTGTGTGTTGTAGATTATAAAGACTTTCGCTAATGTTTTTATTCACTCTGTATGTTACCAGAATGTTTATTCATTATTATCATGCACCAACCTTTAAAAAGCATAAGAAAGGAACTTAATTAAATCTAAACTAGTGTGTTTAAGCCTTGTGAGACTCAAATATGTCCTGGGTTAGGCTTTTCTAGGTTTCACGGTGGTAAGGATCCTAATAGGTTGGGTTCGGGTCCTTACATATAGCCTCCACATCGACCGAAGAAAAGAGATGCATCTGCTGCCTCTATTGCTGTAACTGCTACTAGTACTAGCCTGTAGTCTGACTGCCAAAAGGCCTACTTGTCTGACTCCTCTGAGTTAGTCTGGTAGAATTTTGTGAACCCATATAACTAATCCTTGACCTCTAAACTACTGGAATTGCTGTAAGTGCTGAAAGTCTGGACTGTGAAGCACCTGGTTTGGCTGCTCGAACTCCAGTGCACTCTCTAGCCATGTTCCCAAACTGATCACACTGAAAGCATCAATGTGGCTGCGGGAAAGGAGGTGGGTGGAACTGTCTCTAGTTCCCGCACTTGCGTGGCCCAGACAGCCTACCCACACTCTGAAATGATCAGGCGGGCTGTCAGTGTACTAACTAAGGTGTTCCCTTGAGACCTCGTCTATATAGATGGGCAAAGACCAGCTATTTTACTATTGAATTTCTATTTGAACCTTGAACTATGCCTGATAGGACCTTTGCTAGCTGAAATGTCCTTACGCCTCTAGTTCTAACCTTGCTGTCCTAAAAGGATCTCCTCCATCTCCACTATAACCACCACAAGCTCCTTGATGTCATTACTTGTCTTCAAACCCAAAACACCATGGACATCCTAGTTGAACCCATGCTCAAACTTGCAGGTCATCATAGCACTCGTCCTATCCGTCTCGGGTACAAAGTTTTCTAGTGCCCGCAACTTGGTCTCGTACTCAGATATTGTCTTGTTTCTCTGGTGGAGAAGATAGAACTTGGACCTCTTATGATCTTGGAAGTACTAGGTGTATTACCTTCAGTAAAACTCTTTCATGAAGTCCTCCTAAGTGGGCTAGTCTACATATCTATCCCTCATCAAACTCCACCAACTAGCCGCGTACCTTTCCAATAAACGGAGAGCTAATGTCACCTAGTCTTTAGCAGACAATCTTAAATCCTATACAGTAAGAACAACCTTATCCTTCCAATTCTTGGCTGCAATCACATCGCTAGTGCCATAGAAGTTCTCACACCTTAAGTGTCTAGCCTCTTTCAGTAGCTTGGATAGCTGCACTGGTAATCTACAACCTTGAAAATCATGTTAAACCTCTGGCTCAAACTGTACCTTTGGCTCTATAGCAAGATGTGGCTGAGCTAGTGCCTTTGGTGCCTATCTCTATGGTTGTTGAACTTCCACAGCCTACGTCCTCTACTGCATCTATCCCAGAGTGGTTTGAATCGCAACTAACACCTGAAGCAAGTTAATTTATGCAAAATCTAAGAGAGAAGCACTAGATTACGGCTATAAGGGTAGTACGTTATTTGAATGCAACCAACTATCTTATAAATCTATTACAGGATATTTTATTATTCTTAGTGCTGTACCTATATCTTAAAAAATCAGAGAAACAAGCCATAGTTTCAAGATCTTCTACAGAATCTAAGTATAGAGCTATGGCAAGTGCAGTAAGAGAGTTAGTGTAGCTAAAATCCTCAAAGTCAAAATTGGTACAACTTTGCCTTCCAGTGATAGCAAATCAGCATTACAGATTGCAGCAAACCCTATTTTTCATGAACAAACGAAGCATATTAAGGTAGATTGTCATTTTATCAGAGAAAAGATATAAAATGATGACATCAAACAACATATAAACAAACACAACAGAGGTGGCAAATATCTTTACAAAGGCAGTTAGGGAGCAATAGTGTAAATACGGGACAAGTAAACTAGATGTTCGAAATCTTCATTCTGCAATATCAGGGGGAGTATTATGTCTTTAATATACAGCCAAATATAGGAAGAATGTAATTATGGTAGTATAATGTTGAGTCTTTATACAGACAATTCCAATCTATTAGGACTCTTACCGTCGTGAAAACAAAATAAATTCATCCTAGGACCTATCTGAATCTCACAAGGCTTATCCCCTTAGAACTGATTGTTAACAAGTTTTATTCTTATGCTTTAAAAGTTGGACCATGATATTGGACGAGTATCCTGGTAACATATAAATAAATAAAAACATCAGCAGAAGTCTTTAAATTTAATCAATAAAATCTCAACAGACAAGTAAACCTCCTACATAGTTCAGAAACAAATAAGCAAAGGAGGAACTTCATAAACTAGAAAATAGTCCAATCATAGTTGATGTTACATGCTCAAGCAACCAAGGAAACAGGAATGAAAATGTGATGCTATATTGCCCCATCGTGCAGCCTTGATCTCACACACTGGCACCATGAACAGAAAATGTACCTAAGTCTTAAAATCATGATAACAATAGGATGAGATTACAAGAATCTGGGTAGGGTCACAACATCATAAGATTTATAGAAATCTTAAACAAACATCTCCCAAACAACATCAGATCATCCCTACACATCTAAGGGATATCACGCAATTCAAGATTCAATCAATAAGGTTAGAGCCAAAACTAAGGCTTAAGGTAGACTACAAATACTTCCGAAAATCAAAAGTACACAGGTAGGTAAATCATCAATCAATCTAATCAACAGAAAAGGTCATCTCCTTTCACTTGTCTTGTCCAAGGCTTCGCTGCACAAGTTAATCAGCAAGCCTATTCATCTTGCCAGCACACAGGATAAGGCATCTAGCCAGCAACAAGACTAGGTATCCAGCGTGCACAAATTAGGGATTGCCACCCATACGACTCCTATACCAGTAAGAACCTCTCCTCTCCCAAGGAGCATCAGCACTTACCCCGAATGGCCATCAGAATATTATCCTGACACACAAACACATATAAGCACACACAAGCAAGCACAAAGCACAATACCACAATGGGGTATCCTTAATCATGTCAGAACACAATCAACATGTTCAATACACAAAACACATACAAATTAGGCACTCATAACCTATCTTAAGGGTTCAGTATAGCCTAGAGGATGATATCTCGATCTATAATTCAAGCATACACTATCCAAAAAATGCATATATAATCATCAACAAGTATATACACCAAAATCAACAAGCAAACAACAAAGATCTCTGAAGAAACCGATGAGGCATAGATCCTACCTCTCTTGTCTCTGAATAGAAATCTATTCCTTTACCTTTATTCAAGGGATCCAAACCACCTATAGCATCATAAGGCAAAGATAAAACCAAACTAAGCATGCATACTCAATAATCAAGCAGATATCCTATTTTCTTTCCAATTCCACTCACCAAACCTATCAGAAACCAGTGATCAAATGCCGCAGGTGCCTCCCCCTCTGATGTGTGATGTGATAGCCAAGAACTTGACAAGAATTAACCTAAATTACTATCCCAATCAACCATACAAATTTCGACACTAAGAATAGGGTAATAGAACAAATTGCGATTTCATGTATACAAGCCTTAGGAGTTGCAATTTAATGTTTTAAAAGAAGGAATAGGTGTTAATAACACATATAATCAAAAGGAACAAGATCATAAATCAACAGGTTAATTAATTGATCAAAATCGGCAATAATAAGGAAAAGGGTAGGGCATGCCGATTTCATGTATAGGAAAAATTAAAAAGATGAATTCATGATATTATAACATAAATGGATGCCAAAAAATCATGAAAACAAAAGATACAACAACAAAAATCCATTGAAGGAAGAATCACACAATTTCAGTACCAAAAACAACGAATTATGACTTGAATTTTGATAGAGAAGAACTAACCTTCTGATGACCAACCCTAGATAATAGATAAAGAATGGAAAGAGCTTTCCAACAAACTATTATTTGTAGAATTTTAACAAAGGATGAGAGAGTTATGCTAGGATGAAGATCAAGGAAATTTCGGCAGCAATAGGGTATGGTGTAGGGTTTGATGTTTGATGAATTTTTGTGTCCTTCAGGTGCGTATGGACAAGTGTGGCCAGTTAATCTTTATATAGGATGTTTATGGGATTAATTTTCCTACTTTAAAGGCTAAATAAGGTAAGATAATCATCTAAATTAAATTCTGGAATTATCCTTTCTATATTTTAGGAATTTTATCTCCTAAGGTAAGATTGAACCAATAAGGAAATAAATCAAAGGGAAATCAAACCATAAATTATTACTAGACATTGCATACCATTTTCAGCCATCACACATCCATTTATTCGAAGACAAAATGGTCATTTCACTTGCACTGACTTCTGGACTTCTAAGACTCAAAATGCGGTGTCTCACAATATCTATTGTAAATGTTTAATCAAATTAACTTAACTTTTCTTCACCATTTAATACACCATCTACAACCTTTCTTCCTCACATGATTTTATAGGAAGAGAAACTGGGCCTCTATCTAGGAGGGTCCCTATCAGACATTATGGAAATCGACACTCTATGTAAGCAAACAATCTCATCCATAAATCGAGCTCATAATTTCTTGAGTGTGTCTGTAATGACTTCAAATCCTAACCTATTATAATTGCTCCAATTAGGGCCTTTACCTCCTTGAAACCCAAACAAGCCCAAAAAGTAAGACCTATTTGAATCCCACAAGGCTTACTCATCTAATTTTCAATTTTTAATATATTCTTTATATTCTTAATAATTGGAGCATGATATTGGACAAGCATTCTGGTATCATACAAAGTGAATAAAACATCAACGGAAGTCTTTAAACTGAGTCGTTGGAACCATAACACACAAGTCCCATAAAGAACAAAAAATTCAACATGTAAACCTCCTAAAATAATCCGGAAACAAACCATCAAAGGAGCGACATAAATAACCAGAAAATAGTCCAAATCAAGGTTCATGTTATATGCGCAATCAATCAAGAAACACGTATGCAAATATGATGTGATATTGCCCCCCCATGCAGCCTTGATCTCACACACTAGTAGCACGAACAGAGAATGTACCTAAGCCTGAAATAGGGTGAAAACAACAGGATGAGATTACAAGAATCTCAGTAGGGTCACAACATCATAAGATATACAAAAATCTTAAACAAACATCTCCCAAACAACATCAGATTAACCCTACACAACTGTGACCATCACGTAATTCAAGAATCAATCAAAGGGATAGGGCTGAAACTAAGGCTGCAGGTGGACTACAAACATTTCTGAAAATCAGAAGTACACAAGCAGGAAAACTCATCAGGTTACTCTTGGCAGTAGGAAAAAGAAAGACCATTCCCTTCCACCTATGTTCTCCAAGGCTTTGTTGCACAAAGAGTAAAACGTTAACACACAAGCTAATCAACAAGCCTATTCATCTTGCCAGCACACAGAACAAGGCATCTAGCCAGTATACAGGACTAGGCATCCTAAATAGCACACAGGATTAGGGCATCTTGCCAGCACACAGGATTAGGGCATCTTGCCAGCACACAGGACAAGGCATCTAACCAGCACATAGGACTAGGTATCTAGCTAGCACACAAGACTAGGCATCCTAAGTAGCACACATGATTAGGGAATCTTGCCAGCACACAGGACAAGGCATCTAGCCAACACACAGGACTAGGTATCTAGCCAGCACAGAGGACTAGGCATCCTAACCAGCACACAGGATTAGGGCTTCTTGCTAGCTCACAGAACAAGGCATCTATCCAGTACACAAGACTAGGCATGCAGGGCGCGCAAGCTGGGGATTACCATCCATATGACTCCCTTACCATTAAGAGCCTCCCCTCTCCCAAAGAGCATCAGCACTTACCTTGAATAGCCATCGGAACAGGATCCTGATGCACACACAAGCATACACAGGCAAGCACAAAGCCTAATACCACAGCAAGGTATTCTCAATCATGTCAGAACACATTAAATATGTTCAAATCACACAACTCATGCAAATTAGGCTCTCATAACATAACTCAAGGTTTAGTATAGCCTAAGTAATTAGATCTTAATCCGCAATTCATACATATACTATATAATCAATTCACATACAATATTATCAAGAGTATGCATTGAAAATGATCAACAAGCAACAACGATCTCTGAAGAAACCGACAAGGCATAGATCCTATCTCTCCTGTCTCTGA
This sequence comes from Passiflora organensis, assembly GCA_019739055.1. Taxonomy (NCBI): domain Eukaryota; kingdom Viridiplantae; phylum Streptophyta; class Magnoliopsida; order Malpighiales; family Passifloraceae; genus Passiflora; species Passiflora organensis. The sequence continues at coordinate 174,840 of JAEPBF010000040.1, read as the reverse complement.
AAAAGAAGCTATTCCTTTGCTTTTATTTAATGGTTCCGAACCACCTATAGCATCACAAAGCGAAGACAAAACCAAACTAAGCATACATACTCAATAACCAATTGAATACCCTATTTCCTTACCAATTCCACTCACCAAACCTATTAGAAACCAATGATTAGATGTCGCAGGTGTCTCCCTCTTGGATGTGTGATGTGATAGCCAAGAACTTAACAAGATTCAACCTGAATTACCATCCTAATTAACTATGTAAATTTTGGCACTAAGGGTATGACACAAGAAAAGATGTGATTTTATGCATACAAGGTGTAAAGGTTGCAATTTCATGTTAACAAAGAAGGATTAGGTGTTTATAAGTTGTACAATGGAAAAAAACAAGATCAGAATCCAATAGGTTAATCAATTGATCAAGATAGGTAACAATAGGGCAAGGGTAGGGTAGGGTATACTGATTTCATGTATAGAGAAGATTCAAAGGATGAATTCATGATTTAACAACATGAATGGATGCTAAACAATCATACAAATAAGAGGAACAACAACAGAAATCAATCGAAGGCAGAATCACAAAATTATGAAACATAATCCCGCTGAAATATGACTTAACTTATGACAAATAAAAACTAATCTACAGAGAAAAATAATAATATTTTTAGAAATAGGATGAAGAGAGCTTTCCATCAAGCTATTATTCGCAAGAATCCGACAAAGTATGAGAGAGTTATGCTTGTTTGAAGTTCAAGCAGATTTTGGCAATTCCGCTGAATTACAATTTAACTTTTAATAAAGAAAAACTAACTTTCAGATGAAAATCTTAAAGGTTTTAGAATGAGGACAGAAAAATATTTCCAACAAGCTATTATTCACAAGAATCCGACAAAGGATGAGAGAGTTATGTATGTTTGAAGTTCAAGCAGATTTTGGCAATTCTGCCGAATTATGATTTAACTTTTAACAAAGAAAAACTAACCTCCAGAAGAAAAACATAGATTTATTGAAAAGAGGACAGAAATATATTTCCAACAAGCTATTATTTGTAAGAATCTGCCAAAGTATGAGAGAGTTATGCTTATTTGAAGTTAAAGAAAATTTTGGCAAAAATAGGGAGGTTTAGGGTTTTTGATTGGACAAATTTTGTATATTTTCTGTGCGAGGTTTAAGTGTGGTCGACTTCCTATTTTTATAGAGTGGTTATGGGATTAATTTACCTACTTTAAAGATTAGATTAAAGTAAGATAATTATCAGAATTAAATTCTGTAATTATCCTTCCTTAATTTTAAGGATTTTATTTTCTAAGGTAACTATCAACCAATAAAGGTTCAAATTAAAAGAAATTAATACCAGAAATAATTAGTGGACATTCCTTACCAATTTTGGCCATCACCCATCCTCTTCTCTAGGGACAAAACGGTATTTTCACCTGTACTGGCTTCTGGTCTTCTAAGACTGAAAATTCGGGGTCTCACAGTGTCTTTATCGCACGAATGGAAAAAAATTGCATGAATATAGAGCAAGGTCCTTCCATAGATTTGAGTTTGAAGGAATTGATCTAAGTTATTATAACGACCCAAACTCGAGAAACCGGACCGTTATCGCTGTGAAACTCAGACTAGCCCAAAACTTGGATCAATCCGAATCTCACAAGACATTTTAATTTTTCAAAATATGATTCCCAAATTACAAACATATAATTTGATTAATAGGAGAATGTACAATAAAATATGACATCTGGCATGGAAAATGGAGTATAATAGAAAATTTTTACTAAAGAAACAAACTCGAACCTCATGTCCACAATGTAAACATACTGTATCAAAAATATAAGAGAAATCTAGTAAGTATAGCTCAGAAAGATGAAAATTAGTTTGTAGTAAAAATTGCCAAAAAACAATATAAATCACGTGCGCATATGTGATAGTCCATCTTATACTGTAAAAACTCACTCCTCGTAAACAAGAGCTCATGAACTACTCCTGAAAGGGAAAAATAACAACAGAGTGAGATTATAAGAATCTCAATAGGGTCACAACATCATAAGTACTACGGGGAACAAAGGCATATACTAAAACAAGAGTAGATAACATTTACTTTTAAAACGTACTCATGACTAATGCAACATAGCACACAATAGCATGCATTTTATTTTAAAAACATAACATGTAGATCCAGCCGAGTAGGTTAAAACACCACACGTACAACGAACATGGGCTAATATTTCCCTACAGAAACCTATCGAGATGGATATAACAAAACACTCCTGAAGTAACCCCACTAAAGGGAAATCGAAAGCCCACTGATAGTTTTAATTATTACTTTTGAAAATACATATACATAATCCCCTATTGTATGTGTTGTCCGAGACTAGGCAGAGAAACACATAAACATGTCATAACTGTCTCTATACTCAGAACGAAAAATAATTAGAATGAACAAGCCTGCGAAGACGTGGCAGGTAATATGATACAACATCCATACGACTCTAAGATAGGTAAGTAACTCTCCCCTAACACTGGAATTCTGTATACTCACCTCGCATTGGCCAAGCAATCATTTTATAACTGAGGATACATAAAAACCTCATACACACATTTATAAACTAGTATGCTTAATAAAACCATAGTACCAACACAATACGTTTATAAACCAATATACTAGATAAAACCTTAGTACTAAGACAATACATTTATAAACCAATAAACTTGATAAAACCATAGCTACAAAACACAATATATTTTTAAACGGGTATAAAACATGGACATGCATCATATATCCTCAAATATACTCAGTTTAACCTATCTTACCATCTAAGGCTCAAAATATAACTTGTTTAGCAAGCAAGAAACTCACATAGCAAGCATAGAACTCACAAGAATATTTACTAGGATTCCAAAGAAACAAACTGGATGCCAAATAGACTAAAGAATGAATTAGAATCCTCAAATATACCCATTGTGATTTGATATTGGCTTACCAAACTAAGGTTTACAACATAAATGATATACATGATATATATCACAAGTATCGGGTACTAATCACATAGGCTTGCTCTCAGGGAAACAAGCAAGCATTTGAAGTGAATGATCTGATATGAAACATACCACATATCCTCAAGTATACTCAATTCACTCTTGGCTTACCGAACAATAATACTTCTTCAAAAATACCCCAATCAACTTTTGGCTTACCGAACATGATCAAACAGTTGTTGGATGTTTATCTCACTTATAAATTATTCAAATTTACTCACAAGGTCCAAAACGCACTAGGAACGAAATTGGAAAACCATCGAGTAAGTTTAAGAACACAACAAAAGGAAGAAGGGACATTAACTCAAGGGGGCCGATCGGACCTTTAGGGTCTCACTAGTTAGAATTTACCATTCAACCGGTCAGTCTCTCAACCACGACTTGTTGGATGGGCTTCGATTGGTTAGGGAAACTGACCTCATCAGATACACATCCTCCACCGGTCAAATTACACTTTTCGACTAGTCAAACTTCTAAGTCCAACTAGTCTGATCTAAACACCCCACGAATGCGATGGTTTCTTTTTGTTTTACTTTAAAGTTCGATTGCATATCGAATACCACGAAACCACAAACATGAAACCACGATCTATACCAATCTGTATACAATTAAACGTGTTTAAAAAACCTAAATCCTCAAACAAACATAAATTCTTCTATTAAACATTACGCATGTATAAGCCTCAATTCAAAACCACATATACACAACAAAAACATAAAAACTAGTAACCGATGGAACCGATGAGGCATAGACTGCATCTCTCATGCAAAAGAATCAATAATAGGATCTTTGGTTTTTATCACACAAACCCTCCCCTTGTAGATATGTGGATAACCACAACATCTAAATGAACGGACACTCAATCGGTTAGCAGTGGGAATAATTGGAGGAAAAGGAACATACAATTAGATAAGACATAAGGTAATTGGAAAATGAAAACAATACTATACAAATACTTCTTGTTGTGCATGATGAAACGAAGGTTGTGCTCAGATTTGGGAAGAAATTGGGCAGCACTGGAAGTAAAAGATAGAATGGGAAGATTTTGTCTTAGAGAATTAAGAAGATAACTGTTTGAGAGAAAACAGGAAATAAGTGGGAAACAGGAAAGAAACTGACGGCTAATGACCAATAGGCTATTTAGTGAAGTTTATATAGTCCGAGCTTTGAAGCTCTAGTGGCCCGGCTTGGAAAACGGAACTCGGCTCGGAAAAATAATTTAGGCTCGGAAAATATACTTTGCTCGGAAAAAAATGAACACGACCCAGAAATAATTGATCGGGCTTGGAAGGAATGAATAAATTGGGTTAGAAATATACGAATGGGCTGAACACAACCAAATGGGCCTGAATACAAACGAATCGGCCTGAAAGCCTACGAAATGATCCGAAAATACTCAACTACTCAAAACGAGCTCAAAAACACGATTGAGTCCAATAGGCGCAAAACAGTAATTTTCCACTGCTTTGATTTCCGATTTGGTCTAAGTCTCAAATGGGCACGTGGACCACTAAAACGACTCTAACTAGACAGACATTGGGAAAGGGTTTCACAATTATAATGAGTGTAAGAAATAGAAGAACGTGATCAAGCTATGGTGAGTGCATCCGTTTGGCTATTCTAACTTGGTTATACATAGCCAACCCTGTAGATCTTAGCAAAAAGAAAAGTACTTGGCATTCTTTGATCAAGGAAAGAAAAAGTAAGCACAAGTAAAATAAAATAGAATGATATCTAGTTGTTTGTTGCACAAAATCCTACATTACTATAATCGTATCTCGACCAACTTAAGTACAACGTAGAACTTTTGAATATATAAGTCTCCATATGGGAAAGGGAGCAAGACCATCAAGAGGCAATGGGTACCATTTTAGGCACGTGGACAGGAAATTCATCAATTTCATCCATCCAGGGATTCCTTTCCTTGGCAGGATCGATTGTCCTCAAAGCATGCCACACAGCACTATTGCACTTGAATCCTGAACCAAAAGCAATCTGCCATGTCCTGTCACCCTTCCTAATCCTTCCTTTGGCTTCAGAATAGGCCAATTCGTACCATAAAGAACTACTAGATGTGTTTCCAAACCTATAAAGAGTCATTCTTGAAGGCTCCATATGCCAGTCGGTAAGCTCAAGATTTTTTTCCAGCTCATCCAACACAGCCCTTCCTCCCGCATGAATGCAGAAGTGTTCAAAGGCCAACTTGAAATCTGGAATGTACGGTTTAATCTTCATGTTCAAAACCTTTCGTGCGACTAAAGTCATAAAGAACAGAAGTTGCTCCGACATGGGAAGGACAAGAGGCCCTAGTGTAGTGATATTGGTTTTAAGTGCTTCACCAGCAACAGCCATGAGGTCCTTGGACAGTGACACACCGATCTTCTTGTCATCATCTTCTCGTTGGAAAACACAGTTGTAACACTTATCATCTGCGCCTTTGTGCGTGCGTACAGTATGGATTAATTTATACTTGGAACGGCGGCGGTCAGATGGCCGATTGGAGAGGAGGATTGCTGCACCACCCAGGCGGAATAGACAGTTTGAGACAAGCATAGATCGGTCATTGCCAAAATACCAATTAAGAGTGATGTTCTCCATGCTGACCACCAGAGCAAAGGAATTGGGTTGCACCTGTTAAAATGGGATGAAGGCATGGAGATGTTGACCGTTAGAGAAGTTGGCATGACCGACTTGAGAACTGTTTAGCTACGCTTTGCCCACAGAATTCAAGTGCTTACAATCGTATTTCGGAAAATATAAATTTGAGTTTTTATTATTTTTAACAGCAAAAAAATATATTATTAATATTTTTACTAAATATTCTGAAAAACCTTAGATTAATTCACAACTCTGTCTCAATCCCAATGTCTACTAGTTTTGAATGCCAAACTAAAGTCTGCACGAGTTCATTTAATGAAGGCCAACTAATACCAGCTTCGAGGAGTGGTTGCCCCGAGTTTACGTATTCCCCATTACTTGCATCATACATGGAAGAGTATCATAGGTCCAACTCATATGTTCAGTTGCTGTCTTTAAGTAGTTATGTCCACATTAGCCTTTTTAGTTACTAATAATTTAATACAGAAAGGAAACAGAAAACATATGTAATAAATAAAGAAAATAGCAACTGTTTCCATACCTGTAAAAGCTGTTTCGCAAGATCAATAGAAATAAGCCCAGCACTGCATCCCATACCACCAAGATTATAGCTCAATATGTTACCCCTAAGCTTGTAGTGATTCACCACCACAGCGGAGAGAGATGGCGTTGGATTGAACAAACTGCAGTTCACAATAACTATGCCTATGTCCTTAGCTTTCACCCTCGTTTTTGCCAACAGCTCATCAATGGCGCTAAACATCACAGTCTCAGCCTCCTTCCTGGCTTCTTCCATACACGGGTTTGGCGGAACCCGCATAACCGCTTCAGGCAGGTAAGTCTTCTGTCCTAAACCGGACCTCTCGAGAATCTTCCTTTGAAAAGCCAAGTTTTGTTCGTTGAAACACCCAGCCAGGGCTGATCTCTCCATGAATATTTCTCTTGTGCATATACGAGCCGATTCAGGTTTGTAGCACGCAAAATCTATCAAGTATATCTTTCTGGGGCGGCTGGTGAAGTACAGAGTTCCGAAGAAAACTAAAAGAGATGAACAGACAGTTACAGTCACAAGATCGAACTTGAGTTGGATCCATAGTTGAACTAAATCTTCAAAGGTGACAGTCGAAAGATTGGCTGAGGCAATCAATATGAGCGGAAGGAGTAAGAGGTATAGGGCATTAGAGATTAGGTAATGATATCCTAGTTTCACGTATTTAAGTCTAACAGAGAGGAGAAAGTTTGGGAGGCTGTTTCGGTTTCTTTCAGGTTGAGAGTCGACGGTAACGGATCCGGGTCTCTCGTCTTGCATATCTTTCTCTGCCATATTTTGTGTTACTGGCCAAGAGTCTCTGTGTGTTTTCATATGATACAAGAAACACGTACAGATCCGCCCAGAGAAGGACTAATTAAGGAAGCTTAATTATAAAATGAAGTCTTGGCTTGCTAAAAAATAAGAAAAAAGTGGACTTGCTGAAAGTGAACAATGATAAGATGGAACAGGACAAGAGAAAAAAAAGTCACAGAAGAAAAGAAAAGGTGGTAAAAATAGACCAATAGGTTGCTAAAAGAAAGAGTAGTGCCTTGGGATTTAAAGAGTGTGGATATGGAGAGAGTCGGGGAGGATGCAACTGCCCAACGAACTTTTAATTGTTCACCCTCAGCTTGGCATTGAATTTTGCCAACTAGGTAATAGCAGTATATGGCTTGGCCTTTGCCTCTTGTAGTTGGCCTATTTGTGGCCACCTAATTCCCACTTTGCCACTCCTATCCTTTGTTGATAACATGAGAGAGGTGGGAGAGAGCTTGGACATGCACGACGTTAAATGTACATGCGTACGTGTCTACATTGTGTGTATGTGTGTATGCCGTATAAGTATATATAATAGGATCACATTTTGGTAAACTAGTAAGTGGTAACTTGAAAAAGGCACAAACGTGTGTACCAAGTATACCTAGGAATTTGACTACTAGCTGTTCTTCCATGACCTCTTTTTTTTTTTTTCTTCCTAAATGGCTCCAGAGGTCGACATTTGTTATGCTCCAAGTTTCCTATTCTGCTTGTAGTTTAAGGTAGGTTAACAAACATGATGGAGTAGGGATCTGGTGGTCCGCCTTGCCAAGACTTGGTACGAAGAGTTACCAAGCTTATTCCTAGATAGAAAAGACGAAGAGTTACCATTACTGATGAAGGATTGGGTAGCCCTTGATTAGCTTAGTTTTAGCTTAGTTTTAGCTTAGTTTTAGACAAAGAGTTATCTATATTTCTTGTCTTGATTAGCTTAGTTTTAGCTTTCAGTTCATTAATATATTCCTTTTCAGAGAATACTAACTTTTGAAATTGAGATGAAGGATTGGGTAGCCCCTCAATTATTCTGTATTTTAGATATTTACATGTTTTCTTTCTTTAAAGATAGGAATATCTTCCAGCAACGTTCCCTGTATCAGAAGAATCCCCGCGTGGTTTATATCAATTTATGTCAGATGATAGCATTGGCATTTCTCTTCCAAGGATACGTGATATGAAGAGAGGAAATTCTTCTTATCTTAAAAATTTTGAACTCTTACATAAAATCCCATTAAAAATTCAATAAGAATTTACGGTTTAGTTTAGGATGAAATAGAATTATCATATAAAAAAACTGTTTCATCCTACTTTCTTGTAAAAGAGATATAATTTAGAAGTGTTGTGTGTATGACATGTAGGTAAACAATGAGTCCTGACTCTCTGTCTTGGCCGATAGCTAACGAGGCGTATAGGACACCTCCGGACGGCAGAGGTACCAGTGATGAGAATTTGGTAGGTTTGTGTGTTAGGGATCTATCGCATCTGAGCAAAAGAAAAAAGATTTTTATACGACTTTTGGTTGGAACGCAGAAAGCCTATACGTATTTCTCTGTTTTTTTTTCCCGAGCCTAGGAGATGATCCGAGTGGGTGCAAAGAGGTAATTGTATATCCATGAAACTCTTAATTTTGGAAAAGCACAGAAATAAGTGTTTGATGACATGGATGAAATACAGAACGTTTTGAGGGCCACGCAAGGCAATACAACCGAACAAGTTCATTAAACAAACCCAAGTCGCGCCCACTCTTAAATGCCAAAACTTCTAACCAAAACCTACCCACCATACTGGCTGTTCCATTTATTCCTCGGGCTCACGTCCCCTTCCGTAGTTATTGATAGCAAGAAAATTCTGAAGGCCAGTTCACTTATATGGTTAGCAGACACGAAATCTCTTAAAGTTCCTGACATTATTTCTAGTCTGGGTTTTCCTTGAATTATGAATGCAAGTTCACTTTTATAGTCCTCAAATTTGAATGAAACCCTGTGCCTAAATTTGGTGAATCTCAGGATTAATAATGACCATTGGGGCTGGATTTCATCTGCTTTTTGTTCTACCAGTTTCAGTCAATGAAATGCTAAAGCCGTTCTCTTCATCTTTCCCGATTCAGTCTAAAAATGGAAAAAAAAAAATGAAACGAACAAAGTCAGAATAGTTGCACACAAGACAAAGAAGAAAAAAATTGATATTTATTTTTGTTCACACTCTAAACTAACCAAGTCTAACCTTATATATATATGTATCCATTAACACTAAAATAATATATAAAACCAAAATATAAATCGACAGATGGGATAACTCCTAAAGAAATTCAGACTTAACTGGATTTTATCCTCATAAATGATGTTTACAATAGAAGAATTCATCCTTTATTTCATTGAAGTAGCAAAGAAACCCCATTGGCTTAGCAAGTCCAGAGTTGAGCGAGAGCAATCTAGGAACATCCCCACCAATCAAGTGCAAAGCTCTAGAATTTCCAATCCAAACAATTGATTAATTAGGATGTTTTTTGATTCTTTAGGTATGCTAAGGCACCTAATGAGTAGAAATTCAAATCAGGAAGAATATCAACATGAGCTAGAAGAAATAGGGATGGTTTGTGACCTAAAACATAGTTGCGAGATAGTTCAAGAAATTTAAAAGTATTTTGGTTAGATCTGGAACGGTTCGTGATCTTCGAGATAGTCAGGATCTTATCTTATGGTCTTCAAACTTTCAGCAAACCTTTGTCATGATCTCCAAATATTATCAGCTTTATCTTTTATATTTTAATTTCAAACTATTAGATATAGGATAGATCTTACATGACCTATTCTTTGATACAAGTGTGTCAGAGACTATAGAACCCTGTCTTTTTGTATGCCTAATCAGTAGTGTTTGTACAGTCAATAAAGTTTCTACTGGCTTGTGAGTGCATTTGACCTTGATCTAGTTTAGTTTGACCCTAGAATATGTCTTGTCATAAGTATCGATATGTTGATTTAGACACCCATGAGTAATCAAGTGTTTTAGGAATCAAGTCAGTAAAAATTATTTTTTTTTCCTGACTAAAACCAATGTGTGAATTGAGCTCATTTTGAGTAGCCTCAGACCTTTGGGCCATTCGTAATTAGACTGGCTTTCTTCGTCGTTGGCTAGGTCACTTGAATTTTGGACTTGAGCTATAAAAGCTTACTCTAGCTCATTAGATGATCTATTAGCCCATTTGCTTTCATTCTTGTTTCTCTTAAGACATGTACTAATCTGCTTTCTTTCCTACTCGGGTATGCTGCCTTTCTCCTCTTCTCAATTTGTGTGTGTCGATTATCAGCCAAACACCCTCCTATTCCTTTTTGTGTTCCTTTTTGTTTGATTATTAGGTTTCGATTCCTAATCTTTTTTCTTGTTCATATTCAGTAGATTTCCACTACACTCAGTTCATTTGTGTGTTCGTGTATTAGGGTTCTTGATTTGGGATTTTATACGGTAAGAGCCTAGTATGTATAGGTGGTTACCTATATGTCTAAGAGGAGTCGAAAGGGGTTTTTGGGCTTCCCTTCTTGATTATCGTATATCTTCTCTTGTTCGTTTGTTTTTTCTCACTTTATGTTTGTTTAAAGCAGTTTTGCATCACATGAGAAAGGCAAAGAATTGCCTCTAATTCATCTATTCTTAAGCTGAGAGTTTATGTATCATTGGTTTGATAAAAAATGATTTATGTTTTCTTAATTAAAATCTAACTTGTATGGTTTTGAATAAAGACCTATATTGTGCATTATGTGTGAATTACATTACAGGTTCATCATTTATGTGTACCATATTTCTTATGCATCCTATAGGTTTTAAACGATTATGCTTATATATTGTATATTTGATGTATCTGGTGAGTGATGGGCTTTCTTATGCAATTTCCTGTGGTTTGAGTAACAGGTCTGGATTGAGGGTTTTGTTTGCAGATTTTGGGATTGGTTTACAAGTTATATTGATCTATGTGTGTGTGAGTGATAAGTGAGTGTGTGAACCTTAGTGTTAGAGTGAGATAGAAAATAGGAGAGACCGCATTGTACATGAGATCCTGACTCAATTTGTGGTTCTAGTTGGGTGTGTGTGCAATACATGTGTCAAGAGAGTAGTCGTGTTGGTGTGTCAACTAGTCAAAGCATGATTTTTTTTTAAAGTTGTACATTTGGTTTAGGGTGTAAGGACAATAAGTAGAAGAGCTGATAAGTGTCAAACACAAGTCAGACTTGAGGGTATCGTTTGAACGGCTGGTGGGGGGTAGATCAACCGGTCGTAGAATAAAATCTAACCAATTGAGGTCAGCTAGTCTGACTAGTCAGAGCCAGTCATCTGACAAGTCATAGTTCTTGGTCTGATCAGTCGATGTGTGTTGTTTCCCAAGTGCAGCAATTATTTTCCCAAGGAATACTCAGTGAGATTTATGTTGTTTCAGGTATTGAGAAGTGAATCTGAGGCCTGTGAACTTTGATATTATGTCTTAAGGGTACATAAGTTGCATTGTGATATATGTACTTTCTAAGTTCACTTGTGATAGATGCTTTCACTTGACCAATGCGAGGTAAGTATATGGAATCCTAGTGAAGAAGAAAGTTGCTTGCCTTTATAGGAGGTGTATCAATGATAATTTGTGTACTGCCTGATCTTGCGTTTGTCTTGCAAGAGATAGGTATGACAGTGTGTGTTCTCTGCCTTATTTTATATAACAGTGGCAGCAGTGGATACTCTACCTTTGTCAAAATCAAACTAACAATAAAAGTGGCTTTGGTTTCGCTTTAGTTGAGGTTACTTGAGAAATGTTTTGTGATCTACCCTGATAGGTTTAGGGCATTGTAGGTTGTATGACTGTGACTGAGTTTGTGTATGTGATTAAACCTATTAGGTTGGACTTCTATTATGAGATTTTGATGATCATGCATTATGTATTGTGTTTATGGATTCCTGTGTGTATAGTTAGTTGCATAGCTATCACTTGGGTTTGATATCAACTATTTTACTTCTTTTATGTATACATCTACTCCACTGCTATGACTAATAACATTATGACTCCTCTTGAGGTTTTTGTGATCTTACCCGTTACTTTTTCCACCTTTAAGGGGTAAAGCAAGAGCAATAGTAGTCAATCTTTGAGGTTGAGTTCCCAGACATATTTGAGCTGGACTATCGCATCTGTAACAAAAGGCGTTCTCCTTGAAGGAACAAAAGGCAGTAGATGGTGGTTCGAATCCTAGTGGCAGTGTGCCAAGGGATTAAAAATGTTCCACTACTAGACAATAACTGATATGTGAGTGTGTGTGTTTGTTCCTCCATGGAGGGGTCCTCACATAAAAGGTGCCTTTTATGTGAGGACCACCTCCTTGGAGGAACAACGAACAGAGTAATTGGAGCAACGAATCTCCAACTCAACTCATATATCAGCTATTGCCTAGGGAGAGCAACGAATCTCTCCGGCCTAAGGCCTAGTGGAACATGTTTAATCCTTGGAATGCTGCTACTAGGATTCGAACCACCACCCATTGCCTTTTGTTCTTTCAAGGAGGACGTCTCTTACCAATTCATCTTGGTAAGAGGCGTCCTCCTTGAAGGAACAAAAGGCAGTGGGTGTTGGTTTGGCAGTGTGTCAAGGGATTAAAAAGTATTCCACTGCCGGACAATACCAGATATGTGAGTATGTGTGTTTGTTTCTACAAGTAGGGGGTCCTAACATAAAAGACGCCTTTTATATAAGGACCCCTTTCCTGGAGGAACAACGAACAATGTAACTATAGCAACGAATCTCCAACTCAACTCACATATCAGGTATTGTTTGGAGAGAGTATCGAATCTCTCTGGCTCAAGACCTAGTAGAACACGTTTAATCCCTGACACGCTACCACTAGGATTCGAACCACCACCCACTACCTTTTATTCCTTCAAGGAGGATGCCTCTTACTAATTCTGCCAGTTGAATTGGTAAAAGACGTCGTCCTTGAAGGAACAAAAGGCAGTGGATGGTAGTTCGAATCCTAGTGGCAATGTGTCAGAGATTAAACACGTTCCACTAGGCCTTGAGCCGAAGAGATACGTTGCTCTCCCCAGACAATACCTGATATGTGAGTTAAGTTGGAGATTCATTGCCCTAGTTACATTGTTCGTTGTTCCTCCAAGAAGAGGGTCCTCACACCAGGTGTCATGCCTCTTAGCCCATGGTGATGTAACATCTCTTCCCTAGCCATATAGCAATCGTACGTACCACTAGTGTCCCCTTAATAACCAATATGAACACTATACAAGGCTGTATGATTGCATTTTGTTTCCCATAGTGTAATTATCAAAATCGATAAAAGACATTCAAGAATTAAAAATTTTACATGGTAATATAAAGTACATGTGTTTAACTTATCTATGGAGTTAGTATGAAATACTATGCTATAAAAACACACTACTTTTATTTATTTCACAACCCATGATCCCATAGGCCCCCAAATCTTTGGTTCTCAACAACACACAAAATATGCACATGACGCAAGCCACTTATACAAGGTAAGGTCCTCGATTATTTATATACCTAGAGCATTAGGATACTAGTGGTTCTTATCATAATGTCTCCACTGTCTAGCCCCAATCTCAGATATCTTGAGTAAACCTGGAATGGAAAACTAGGTGAGTGGATCCTGAATTTTCTTTCTTATAACCTAAGGTGAGTGAGTAAGTCTACTGTGACTGCATATAATTCATCGAAGTTCTTATTTAGATAACCAGACATTTCACAATAGACGCAACATAAGAATATGAAATATCACTGCACACAATACTTAGAATCTCATTCACTCAATCAATAGCAACAAGCTTCATGATTTATTGCACACAACATTGATTAGTTATTTTCAATTTTAATGGGATTCAAATAACATGTTAGTGGTGGATTGTGTTGTTGGAAAGGGAAATTTACTTTAATCGAACCCACCGTCGTGGTATCAAGGAAGTCTTTTATGGTTTATCATTGGAAAGGAATGGGTTTATGATATATTGGCATTGCCAGGGGAGCGATGGTGGTGACTCCATAAGCTCGATCCCAAACTCACATTGGCAAATTTTTCTTATCCTCACACTCCAGCCAATGCTACCAGTGATACATATTATGTTAGCTAATAGTTTATCTCCCTCATCAACATGCACACGGAATTCATCACCATACTCCAAAGACCTAAAACCCTCTAGAGTTTGCATATATCAGGGTCCTTAAGAGCATATCCAACATAGGATTATTCACACAATAATTAGAACTTTTATGAGATTTCACATTCATACGAATGAAAGCAAGAGAACCTTGGTTTCAAGAAATGCCATGAAGAAGGAAAGTTCTCATCAATAACAAGTATGTTTATGGCATATCACACGTTTAACATGAAGAATGCAATACGAAACATAAATAATTCATGGAAACGTTTAGATTAGTCCACTCACCGTATTATGGCAGCACTCGACTAGGTCCCGTTCCAAGGTCTAGTGCATGCGTGTCAACACTTATTCAGTTCATGATCGATAACCTCACTTAATTTCTTAATCCTTAAGTTAATAAACTAAAAGTTGAAATCATTTGACCCTCCTTACTTACCCCAAGGGACTCAAGTAGCCTATACGAATTTTCCCTAGATGTTTTCTTGATATTTTTTGAATTTCTATCAACTTCTCATAATTTTTATACCTCTAAAATCAAATCCTAATCAACCATTTCCAGAATTTGGATTCCTCATTTTTTTTTTTCAAAATTTTTTCGTACTATTTCTCATTTTATTTCTATCTTTTTCTGAAAGTTTTTTATTTTCAGAATATCTGAAAAATCAATCAAAATTAGAAAAGTCAACAGACACGTGTCATCACCATACATTTCCATGTGTCACAACTTCATGCATCCTTCAATTTTGGCTCAACCCAACTCCGATCCAACTCGGCTCGGTTCAACCCGGTCCAGTTCGGTAGGTTTGACTTGGTTTGGTTTAACTTAAGCCTACTTTGACCCCTCCTGACCTGACGATATGTCGGTTGTACTCTCCCCATATGACTTGTCGTCCAGACGAACTATGGGCGACCTATCGTCTTCAACCTCTAAAAACCTGTCCAGAGATCGAAACCTTAGAATAGTGATTTGTCGTTCTAGCTGACAATTCAACCAAATAATCACACCACCCATATGTTGGATTAGTCGGGGTTACATAGTAATGAGGGCCTCAATGTGAGACCTAGCCCGTAGGGGGGTCAGGTTACCCAATCCCACATCGGAAAGGAGCGAGAGAGGTTTTGGGCTTATATGTGTTGTGTGATGGTATCATTTATAACAATATGCATCTTTTGGGCCCTATGGTTAAAAAGCCCAACTAAGTGTTGTAGTTGTGATCCATCATGTGCACATACACGTCCGGGCCCGCTGAGCCGAGGGTCTAGGGGCCGGGTAGCGGAGCCGATCTCGTTCCCTCTTCCGGGTGGGCTTGGGTCGTGTTGTGTGTTCATGTTTGGGCCTGTGAGTTTGGGCCCAAGTCAGTTACTTTTGGGCTCCCCTCGTGAGGACACGTGGTCTATAAGGAGGGGAGAATGTGAGGTCTAGCCCGTAGGGGGATTAGGTTACTCAATCCCATATCGGAAAGGAACGAGGGAGGTCTTGAGCTTATATGTGTTGTGTGATGGTATCATTTGTAACAAGATGCATCTTTTGGGCCATGTGGTTAGAAGCCCAACCGAGCGTTGCAGTTGTGATCCATCACGTGCACAAACAGGTCCGAGCCCGCTGAGCCAAGGGTCCGGGGGCCGGGTCGTGACAAGTCATCCTTACTAGCACATAGGATTAGGACATCTTGCTAGCACATAGGACAAGACATGTAGCTAGTACAAAGGATTAGGCATCTAGCCAGCACACAAGACTACGCATCCAACGCCATGCAAACTGGGGATTGCCACTCATACGACTCCCATACTAGTAAGAACCTCCCCTCTCCCAAGGAGCATTAACGCTTACCCCGAATGGCCACTGGAAAGGATCCTGACACACAAACATGTACCAGCACAATAATATAACAGGGTATCCTCAATTATGTCAGAACACAATCAGCATGTTCAATATACACAACATATGCAAATTAGGCACACATAACCTATCTCAAGGGTTTGGTATAGCCTAGATAAGTCTCAAATCAATCCGCAACTCATGCATACACCATCTTTCATATATGCGCATAGTTACCATCTATCTCAAGGGTACCTATATCACAAGTATAGGTACCAAAACCAACAAGCAAACAACAAGAATCTCTGGAGAAACCAATGAGGCATAGATCCTACCTTTCTTGTCTCTGAAGAATAAGCTATTCCTTTTCCTCTATTCAAGGGCTCCAAACCACTTATAATATTATAAGGCAAGGGCAAAACTAAACTAAGCATGCATACTTAATAACAAAGTAAATACCCTCCCTTGGATGATCCATTCCACTCACCAAACCTATCAGAAACCAATGATCAGATGTCGCAAATGCCTCTCCCTTGGATGTGTGATGTGATAGCCAAGAACTTAACAAGATTCAACATGAATTACCATCCCAATTAACTATGAAAATTTCGGCACTAAAGATAAGGCACAAGGCATATTGCAATTTCTTGTCTATAAGGTATAGAGGTTGTGAGTTCATGATTAAAAAGAAGGATTAGGTGTTAATAACATATAAAATCAAAAGGAACGAGATCCGAAATCAACAAGTTAATCAATTAAACAAAATCGGCAACAATAGGGAAAAAGAGTAGGGCATGCCTATTTCATGTGTAGGGAAGATTCAAAGGATGAATTCATGATTTTACAATATTAATAGATGCCAAACAGTCATACAAAGAAAAAGAATAACAACAAAAATCAATTAAAGGAAGAATCACACAAGTTTGGCACCAAAACCAACGAATTATGACTTGGATTTCAATTAGATAAAAACTAACCTTCTGATAACCAATTTAAGATATCTAGATATAAGATGGAAATAGCTTTCCAAAAAGCTATTATTTTCATAAATCCAACAAAGGATGAGAGAGTTATGCTAGGATGAAGATCAAGGAAATTTCAGCAACTATAGGGCATGATGTAGGGTTTGATGTTTGACGAATTTTGTGTGTTTTTGGTGTGTGTGGACAAGTGTGGCTTGCTACTCTTTATGTAGGATGTTTATGGGATTAATTTTCCTACATTAAAAGCTAGATAAGGGAAGATAATCATCAAAATTAAATTCTGGAACTATCCTTTCTTAATTTTAGGAATTTTGTCTCCTAAGGTAAGTTTGAACCAATTAGGCAATAAATCAAAGAGAAATGAAACCAGAACTTATTAAAAGACCTTCCATACCATTTTCGGCCATCGCATACCTATTTTATTAGGAGAAAAATGTTTATTTCACCTGCACAGGCTTCTGGACTTCTAGGACTCAAAATTAGGGGTCTCACAAATGCATTCATATCGCGATATGGGCACTATGAATTTCTGGATATTCCATTCAGTTTGACAAATGCTCCAACAGTTTTCATGGACTTGATGAATAGAGTGTTCCAAGAGTTCCTGGATATATTCGTGATAGTCTTCATCGACAACATTTTGATTTACTCAAAATGGGAGGAGGAGCTTGCTAAGCACTTGCAAATTATACTGAAATTTTGAGGGATCAACACCTGTTCGCAAAGTACTCCAAATGCGAATTCTGGTTACGCAAAGTCAGTTTCCTTAGCCATGTTGTTTCTGCCCGTGGTGTCCTTATTGATTGAAAAAAGATTGAAGTCGTTGTTGCTTGGAACCCCCATAGAATGTATTTGAAGTTCGCTATTTTCTTAAGCTAGCTGGATACATTTGTCACTTTTTGGAGGATTTCTCATCACTTGTCGGACCTTTGAAGAAATTGACATGCAAAGGAGAGTCATTCATGTGGACCAAGAAATTCCAGCAAAGTTTCGAAGAATTGGAAACCGGATTGGTGACCGCACCTATCCTTATATTGTCGATTGGAGGAAAAGAATATATGGTTTATAGTGATGTGTCAAAATCTGGACTTGGATGCGTGTTGATGCAAGATGGGAAAGTCATTGTTTATGCTTCTTGATTGTTGCATCCGCATGAGAGAAACTATCCTACTCATGATTTGGATCTAGCAGCCATGGTGTTTGTATTGAAGAAGTGGCACCACTACCTATACGGTGATATGTGCAGAATCTTCACCGATCACAAAAGCTTAAGTTATCTCTTTGCACATAATGAGTTGAATATGAGACAACGAAGATGGGTAGAGCTGAATAAAGATTATGATTTGATCATCGAATAACATTCCGAAAAGACAAATGTTTTTTCTGATATCTTAAATCGGAAGATCCATTCTTCTTCTCCATCTGTTCTAGCTTATCTGTAATGCACACTATACGCTTATGCTGCTGGATTTGACAGCTGCATTCATCTTTGGAGTAATTTTTCTGGTTCATTGTTGACTCGAATGGAAGTCAAACCTACTTTTTTGGAAGAGATTTGGAATCAGTAATCCAATGACCCAAGATTCGCTGGAATTCGGCAGAAATTAGCTAAGGCTGTTGATACTACGGTTCGTGTTTTCATAATCTGTGATGATGGAGTTCTTGTCTTTAGAAACCGAGTATGTGTTCCATAAGATGTCGATGTTTGCAATCTAATCATATCCAAAACACATAGTTCAAAGTTTGCAATTCATCCTGGTAGTACCAAGATGTACCGAGATTTGAATGAGCATTACTGGTGGGAGAGTATGAGCATCATATTGGTGAGTTCGTTGCACGATGCCTTGTATGTCAACAAGTAAAGATTGAGAATCAGGTATCAGCTAATTTACTTTAGTCACTTCCAATTCTATAATGGAAATAGGAGCATATCACAATAGAATTTGTAACCGGTATGCCTAGACCTCAGCCAGGATTCGATGCCGTTTGGGTGATAGTGGATCAATTGACAAATTCTGCAACTTTCTTCCTATTCATGTTACAGACACCCCTGAGAGATTGGTTATTCATTATTTGGACGAGATTGTTCGATTGCGTGGAGTGTTAGTTTCATTGTTTCAGATCGTGATCCCTATTTCATTTCACAGTTTGGGAAAAATTTCAGAATGCATTATTTCAGATTGTGATCCCCGTTTCATTTCATAGAATGCAAGGGTGTGCATCAAAAACAACAAACAGACAACAAGGATCTTTGGAGAAACCGATAAAGCATCGATCCTACCTCTCTTGTCTTTGAAGAAGAAGCTATTCCTTTGCCTCTATTCTAAGGATCCAAACCACCTATAACATTATAAGACAAAGACAAAATCAAACTAAGCATGCATACTCAATAACAAAGTAAATTCCACTCACCAAACCTATCAAAAACCAGTGATAAGATACCGCAAGTACCTTTCCCTTGGATGTGTGATATGATAGCCAAGAACTTAACAAGATTCAACCTGAATTACCATCCAAATTAACTATAAAAATTTTGGCAGTAACGATAGGACACAAGGAAAATTGCGATTTCAAGTTAGAAGGTGTAACAATTATGATTTCATGTTAACAAAGAAGGATTAGGTGTTAGTAACACATACAGACAAAAGGAACAAGATAAAAAACAAACAGGTTAATCAATTGATCAAAATTGGCACAATTGGACAAAAGAGTAGAGCATGTCGTTTTCATGTATAGGGAAGATTCAAAGGATGAATTCATAATTTTACAGCATGAATGGATGCTAAACAATCATACAAACAAAAGGAACAACATAAATCAATTGAAGGAAGAATCACACAAGTTTGGCACCAAAACTTACAAAATACAACTTGAATTTTGTTAGGGAAAAACTAATTTTTGATGACCAACACGAGATATTTAGATAGAGGATAGAAAGAGCTTTCCAACAACTTATTATTTGCAGAATTCTGACTAAGGATGAGAGAGTTATGCTAGTTTGTAGGTCAAAGATATTTAGGTAGCAATAGGGAGGTGTAGGGTTTGATGTTTGACGAATTTTGTGTGTTTCTAATATGGGATATAAGTGTGGCCTGCTACCTCTTTTTATAGGATGGTTATGAGATTAATTTTCCTACTTTAAAGGCTTGATAAGGTAAGATAATTATCAGAATTAAATGTTTAGAACTATCCTTCCTTAATTTTAAGAATTTTATCTCCTAAGGTAATTATCAACCCATAAGGAACCAAATCAAAGGGAAATGAAAGTAGAATTGATTACTAGATATTTCATACCATTTTCGGCCATCACACATCCATTTCTTTAGGGGTAAATTATCATTTCACCTGCACTGGCTTCTGGATTTCTATGACTCAAAATTCGGGGTCTCATATCCTTCCCTACATAGAAGAATTTTATCCTCGAAATTTCAGCACAAGTATCTAAGCAAACATGTAAGGAAATTTTACACTTATAGATTCCTCAATCTCCCAAGACTATTCCTCGATTTGGCCATTACGCCAAACAACTCATACCATAGTCATGCTTCGACTGTGAAGCTCACGAACTGACCGATTTAGTATGAGAACTGGCTGTACAGGATAGGATAGGTCTTCAGCAACCTCAACTAGTGGTTCTTCAAGCACATGAGAAAGAACTTGCACATACTTTCTCAACATCGAAACGTGAAACATGTTTTGAAATCTTTTTATATTTAGAGGTAAAGCAAGTTGGTATGTAACAGGGCTGATCCTTTCAACAATGTTATAGGGACCAATGTAACGAGTTACTAGCTTACCTCGCTGCTGAGGAATACAACTAAGGGATTTCATGAAATTCAAGAATCAAACAATAGGGTTAGGGCCGAAAGCTAAGGTTGTGGGTAGACTACAAACACTTTCGAAAAATCATAGGTACACAGATAGGAACACATCAACCACTCTTGGCAATAGGAAAAGGTTAAACCCCTT
This sequence comes from Passiflora organensis, assembly GCA_019739055.1. Lineage (NCBI taxonomy): Eukaryota > Viridiplantae > Streptophyta > Magnoliopsida > Malpighiales > Passifloraceae > Passiflora > Passiflora organensis. The sequence continues at coordinate 153,944 of JAEPBF010000040.1, read as the reverse complement.
CCATCTGTGTTGTCCAAGGCTTTGCTGCAAAAAGGGTAAAGGTTGGCACACAAGCTAAGCAGCAAACCTATTCATCTTGCCAGCACACAGGACAAGACATCTAGCCAACATACGAGACTAGGCATCCTAACCGGTATAGAGGATTAGGGCTTCTTGCTAGCACACAGGACAAGGCATCTTGTAATGACCCTAGTTCCTACTTAATAAAATTTTCTCCGATTAAGGTCATTATCACCGTGAAATCCAAACAAGCCCAAATACACCTAGAACCTAACTGAATCCCACCAGGTTTACCCATTAAATTTTTAATAACAAATGGAGCATGATATTGGACAATTATTCTGGTATCATACGGAGTGAATTAAACATCAACGAAAGTCTTTAAATTTAATTATTGGAATCAAAACACACAAGTCCTATAGGGATCCAAATAACTAGCAAGAGATCCTCCAACATGTTCCAAAACATAAGCAAAAGAGGGATCTTAAAAAAACAAAAAAATAGTTCAATCTATGATCATATTGTATGCGTAAGCAACCAAGGAAATAGGAATGCAAAGGTGATGCAACATCGCCCCGCCGTGTAGCCTTGATCTCACACACTGATACCACGAACAATGAATGTACCTAAGTCTGAAAAAAATGGTGGAAACAACAGAATGAGATTACAAGAATCTTAGTAGGGTCACAACATCATAAGATCTGCAGAAACCATAAACACAAATCTCCCAAACAACATCAGATCATTCTTAGCAACTAAAGGGGATCACGTAATTCAAGAATTCAGTTAAAAAGGGTAGGGCTGAATCTAAGGATGAGGGGGGACTACAAATACTTCCGAAAACTCAGAAGTACACAGGCAGGTAGAACTCATCAGATTGCTCTTGGCAATGAAGAAGAAAGGCTTTGTTGTAATATCATGAATTCATCCTTTGAATCCTCTCTATATGTAAAATCAGCATACCCTACTTCTTTGCCCTATTGTTGCTGAAATTTGTCAATTAAGTTGTTTGTTGGTTTCTGATCTTGTTCCTTTTAATCATGACACTTAATGTTTCCTTGTTATCATGAAATCATAACCTCTAAACCACTCGTGTATTAAATCGCAATTTTCCATATTTTCTAACTTAGTGCCGAAATTTGCATGGTGAATTAGGTTGAAAAATCAGTTTGACTCCTATTCGGTGGTTCCAGTAGCATCTGATCACTAGTTTCTGATAGGTTTGGTGAGTGGAATTGATAAGGAACTAGAATATTTATTTGGTTTTTGAATATGCATGCTTAGTATGGTATTTTCTGTGCCTTATGAGTGTTTAGGTGGTTCAGATCCTCTTGATAAAGGCAAAGGAATAGCTTCTTGTTCAGAGACAAGGGAGGTAGGATCTATGCCTAATCAGTTTCTGTAGAGATCCTTTTTATTTGATTGATGTTTCGGTTCTTGTCCTTGTGTATGCACATGCTTGAAATTTTTGTGCATAATTATGGATTGGTTTAAGAATCCCCTAGGCAATTTTGAATCCTTGAGATAGGATGTGTGTGACTATTTCGGTTGTGATATGTGCATTGAAAATGTTGATTGTGTTGTGATATGATTGAGAATGCTCTGTTGTAGTGTTATGCCTTGTACTTACTTCTGTGAGCTTATACATGATTGTGTGTCAGGCTCTTTGTTTGGTGGTAATTTAGGGTGATCATTGATGCTCCTAGGAAGAGGAGAGGTACTTAGAGGTATGGGAGTCGCGTGTGTGGCAATCCCTAGCAAGGGCTCGCTGGTTTCCTAGTCCTTGTGTGGATAGATGCCTTGTCCTTGTATGGCAAGATGTCCTTATCCTTGTGTGGTTTTGATGCCCTTATCCTTGTGTGGTTTGGATGCTCTTGATCTTGTTGACTTGGATGCCTTGTCCTTCTGTGGCAAGATGGATAGGCTTTCTGAATAGAATGTTTGCTAACCATTTTCCCTTTGTGTAGTTAAGCCTTAGCAACACAGGTGGAAGGGGATAGCCTTTCTATTGATGAGATCGAATGATGAATTACCTCTCTATGTACTTCTGGTTTTAGATGTATTCTTAATCCATCCACAGCTTGTTACTTCCGGCCTTATCCCTATTTTGATTGTTTGATTTGTTTGATATCCCTTTAGTAGTATAGGCGAATCTGATGTTGATTGAGAGATATTTGTTCAGATTTTTGCAGATCTTATAATGTTGTGACCCTACTGAGATTCTTGTAATCTCACCTTATTTTTTTCCCCATTTTTCAGGCATAGGTACATCTTTTGTTTGTGGTACTGGGGTATGAGATCAAGGCTGCATGGCGGGACAATATTGCATCACATCCACATACATCCTTCCTTGCTGATTGCTCGCGCTTATACCACTAAATATGCTATTTGATTGGACTGTTTTCTAGTTCTTTGAATCCCTGTTATGTTTATTTATTTTCGAAATATATTTTAGGGCATCTTGTTGGATTTTGAGATTCCTATAGGACTTCACACACCATCAGTAAAGGATAAGTAGTTCCTTTATCCTCTTTGTATTATTTCAAATATGTATTTTCGTTCTATTTTTTATTCTCCTGCTATATAGTTGGTTTTCCACTATAGTTATCCACTATTTTTTCCTGAGTTTAGGATTCTTGTTTAGGGTCTTCCGATCTAAGAACCCCATTGAATCTTTGGGTATCGATGAGCTAGAAGGGAGTCAGAAAGGGTCTATAAGTTCCTTTTTTCGTGTGTTGTTTGTTATCTTTTATAGTTTGTTTGTTTCATAGTTTTATTATGTGTTTATAGGCAGATCTAGTTCATGTGATAAGGCAAAAAACATTTCCTCCAATTTTTCTACACAAGTGGGAGTCGTCATATTATTGGTTTGATTAGAAACTATTTTCATTTCTAATTTAAATCTGTTGTGTAATATTGATTGGAGGCTTGTACCCTACACCTATTTGACTTTCATCATAGGATCATCACGTATGTTTGTCATGTTTTTGAATGCATCTATTTATATGTCTCAATTGGTTAGCCATACATTTGTGTGATTGATGCATTGGTAAGTGAACAGTTTGAGTTGCAAGTTGATTAGGAGTTTTCTTTAGTTTGTTTGTTTTGCAAGCGATGTAAGTAGAGTTTGTGGATAGAGATGTAGTTTAGATTGTGCGGTTCTGGTACTCATTTGTTTTCTTGAGAGTTGTATGAATTGTTTTGGGAGAGAGACGGGGATTGGTTGAGGAAAAATGAGAGAAAATTAAGAGACCTGGTAGACTATAGTGCCCGACCGGTCAGTGTAGGAAGTTTGACTGGTTGGAATCTAGAGTCTGAGAGGTCGTGGTTAGGTTTCCAACCAGTCAGAGTCCATCTGACCAGCCCATTTAAGTGGTCTGACTGGTTAGACAATTTTCCGACAAGTACTTTTTTTTTCTTGTTTTGTTCATTTCCTTTGATTTGTTTGTCCTTTTGAATACCCCCCTTGACTTTCTAGTGTGTTTCCCAGAAAATTGTGCTTGATAAGTGAGTTAAGTGTCCGCAAAGTCAGTTTTATGTCTGGTAAATATACCTTGACGAGGATTTAAGTCTGGTAAGTTAAGATATTGCTTGGTATTTTATAGGATACTTATGTTGCATTGCAATTACAACCGTTTTGTAAGCATATACTTGTTTTATAAAAGTATACTCAATTCACACTTGGCATATTGAACAACAAGACATACTAAAAATACCCCAATTATCTCTTGGCTTTCCGAACATGATCAAACACTTATTGAATATTTATATCACTAATAAATCATTCAGATTTACTCACAAGGTCTAAAATTCAATAGGAACGAAGTTAGAAAACCATCTGGTACACTTAGAATCACCAAGGAAGAAAAAAAGGAACATTAACACAAGGGGATTGGTCAGAACTTTTTGGTCTGACTAGTCAAACTCTACCATCTGACCGGACGAATGGGCTCCAACCTGTCGGTCTCTCATTCACGACTGGTCAGACCACACCCTCGACTGGTCTAACTACTTAGTCAGACAGGTTTGTTCTAAACACCCCACAAATGTGAAGGTTTCTTCTCATTTTACTCCGCGACCGATCGTATATCAAATACCACGAAACCATGAACATGAAACCACGATCTATACCAATCCAGATACAATCAAATGTGTTTAACAAACCCAAATCTTCAATCAATAAATCAATTATGAAGATCAAACATCAATTACAAAGATCAAATGATAAGCATGTATAAGCTTCAGTTCAAAACCACACGTACACAACAAAAACAAAAAACTAGTAACCGATGGAACCAATGAGCCATAGACCCTACCTCTCATACAGAAGAATCGATAATAAGACCTTTGGTTTTCACCACACAAACCATCCCTTCGCTTATATGCGGATAACCACAACATTTAAATGGACGGACCGTCAATAAGATGAGCAGTGGAAATAACTAGAAGAAAAGGAATGGACAATTAGATAGGACATATGATAATCGGGCAAACAAAAACAATAGGATACAAATACTCCTTGTTATGCATGATGAAACAAAGGCTGTGCACATATTTGAGAAGAGAATGGGCAGGACTGGGAGTAGAAGATAGAACAAGAAGACTTGTTTGAGAGAATCAGGAAGGAAACTATTTAAGAGAAAACAGGAAAGAAACTGATGGTTAATGACCAATGGGCTATCTAATGAAGTTTATATAGTCTGACCTTGAAGACCTTGTGGCCCGAGTCAGAAAAATGAGCCTAGCCTAGAAAAACGATTTAGGCCTAGAAAATGATTTAGACCCGAGAAACTATTTAGGCCTGGAAAACAAACTCGGTCCAAAAAGTACACATCAGGTTCGAAAAGGAATGGACATGGCCCAAAAATAACTGATTGGGCTCGGAAGGAATGAATACGGCCCGATAACAAATAAATGGGCTCAGAAATGTACAAATGGACCAAACACAAATAAATAGGCCCGAATACAAATGAATCGGCCTGAAGGCCTACAAAATGACCCGAAAACACCCGGCTACTCAAAATCAAAAACATAATTGGGTCAAATACGGGCAAAATGGTAATTATCCACTACCTAGATTTCTGACTTGGTTAAAGTTTCAAATGGACACATGGATTACTAAAATGATGCTGACTCAGCGAACACTAAGATGGGGTTTCACATCTACATTGTAGTGTCTACCTGTATTCACTTTATTTTCACTTTATTTTTAATATTAAGTAGTGTTGCCGCTCAAATTTAAATAAGAATAGGGCATCTTATTACATTTTTTTCATTCTTTTACTTAATATCAATTGACTTCTTATCACAAATTTCCACAATTTACTATACATGCAACGACAACTATCTATATCATTATATAAGATTAACCACTTGAGTAAGAGCACTACCCTTCCGCTATGTCACTCTACACTTATCTCTGTCTTCCACTGACACATTTAAAAATAAATTTCTTCAGTGTATAATGCTTCAGCTGAATTCCATTACTCATTTTAATTTAGAAACTCCATATCAACCTATTTGGCATAGCAAGATAAGTTTCAAAGTTTCACGTCAACGAATGATTAATTATCATTCTCATCCCAACTATTTATAAAACATTCATAACTCAGAGTTAATTCTGAATATCCAATAACTTGTCAAAGTACAACCATCCCAAGGTATCGTCTTGGAGAAGAATAGTTCTCCTTATACTTTATTTACATCTACTTACAAACAACACATACACTCACAATAAATTAAATACACAATCCCTCTTGCTCCTCCCAAATCTTTCAACCTAAAATCAAACGAATGTTCATCCTACAGTTTAAAAGTATCGTATTATTAATTTTGAAATAATTAGGTAGTTGAATGCATTGATCTCTTGGGAAACTGAACGTATTGATCCCTTGGTTAAGTAAATAACAAACTAACCTTATCAAACACCAAAATGTCACTCACTTGGGTGATATTTATAACAGGACATTGCTTACAAAGTGCAATGCACACATGTAACCACAAACAATGGTGGAAATAAAGATGGATCAAACTTCGAATAGGACAAATGAAAAAGAGGCCGAGGTATATTCACAATACAAGACCTAAGGAATATGTTAGCATCATATTTGGGGCTTGATGTGTATACATGAACAAAGAAAGACATATAAGATCTTTGTAAGGACCTAAACCTAACCTATTAGGACTCTTACCACCGTGAAACCCAAATAAGTCGTCCCAAGGACCCATCTGAATCCCACGAGGCTCTAATCATCCTAAATACGTATTATTAAAGTTCATTCTTATACCTTTTATATGTTGGAGCATGATAACAATGGAAAAAGATTTTGGTAATATATGGAGTGAATAAAACATCAGCAAAAGTCGTTATAATTAACTAAGAGAACCATAACACAGAAGTCCCACAGGAGTATCAAAATCCAGCAAAAGTCCTTATACTTTAAACATATGCAGATCTTATGATGCTGTGACTTTATTGAGATTCTTGTAATCTTATCCTACTATTTTCACCATTTTTCAGGCTTAAGTACATTCACTATTCATGGTACCAGTGTGTGAGAACAAGGCTGCACGACGGGGAGATATCGCATCATATTTGCATACCTGTTGCTTGATTACTTGTGCATATAACATGAAGATTGATTAGACCACTTTCTGGTTTTTAGAATGTCTCATTTGTTTTATTGTTTTGAAAACTTACTGGGGATTTACTTTCTGGATTTTTAGATCCGTATGGGACTTGTTTGTTGTGGTTCCTTTAAATTAATCATAAAGTCTTCCACTGATGATTTACTCACTCTGTATGAATCCAGATTGTTTGTCTAATACTAACATGCTCAAAACTTTAAAAGCTTAAAGAATGAACATACTAAAATCGGAAATTAGATGGTTAAGCCTTGTGGGATTCAAATCGGTCCTGGTTTTAGGCTTATTTGGGTTTCACGGCGGTAAGGGTCCTATTAGGAGCAGATTCGGAATGTGGGTCCTTACATGTTTGGTAGCGGAGCATAGTTTAGGAAATATGATTTGCTATATGCTAACTTATTTGTAAGTTTTTTGTGTGTAGGGAGGTAAATGCGCACACACATCTACACATTTAGAAGTCTAAAAACCGAAAGTAATAAACCTAGTTTGGAATGTTTAAATGTTGTGTTTGATTGTCTAGCTTGTTGTGTGATTATGTGTGTTTTTATGCCTTGTATAATTTTATATGTTGTTTTGTCATTGCCAAGTATGTGTATGACCTTTAAATATGTGTCTCCGAATGTCCCTATGTATGTGTATTTTCTGAATACTGATTGTGATCTCTTGTTGTGTGCTGCTGAGTATTGCTGAATATGTAACTGTATGATGGCCATGGTTGCTGAGTATGTTTGTATGTGCATTGCCAAATGTGTCCTTGCATATATGTGTGTGATTTCAAAGACATGTGTGTACTTGTGAGCATATGTGTGTTTTATTTTTCAGCATATGTATATTGCCCGGTGTATGCCTCTCCACCAGGTACCACTTCTTTCCTAATCTTCATACTTTGATTATGTGTTGAGTGATTTCATGTGCTTGTATAGAATGGTAAGGCTAAATGCGACCAGAGATCGTCTAGGTAGATATGGGATTCAGGCCGAACATCAACCTATAAAACAGAATAAACTAGAGCCACAAATTGAGCAGGGAGGGCAAGCTGAGTCAAAAAACCAACTTGAGCCACTAGCCGCACCAGCCATCGATCCTGTGATGGCACAAATTCTAAATGTATTACAAGGGATTGCTGCAAATCAGTAGCGTATGGTGGCACAATTTCAGAATGCTCCTACACCCACACCCGTGGAAGATCTTATTCCTCCACTTGAACCTATATAGCCAGCACCTCCTAAAGAAGCTGAGAGACTCCCAATCATTATTATGAAATTGCTAAAGGAAACTCATCAACTGAGATGTAAAGATTTCAGCGGTTCAGCCGATGCTGCTGCAGCTCGTGAATGAATGGAAACCTTATGCCGTGTGTCCCTATTTTTGTGTATCTATAATGATGAGAAGGTTGCCATCGCTACTTTCCTACTTGAGGGAGAAGCCCTCACATGGTGGACAGCTGTGAGCTTGTGATTCAGAGATCGTTTGCCTACCTGGGAGGAGTTTCGGTATGAGTTTGACGAGAGGTTCTATATGAGATTTCATAAAAGCGAGCAGCGACAAGCTTTTTACAAGCTTGAAAAGAGAATTCGTGTGGTGCTGGAATACAAGAAGACATTAAGGGAGTTGTCCTGATTTTTCACCAGAGGAGGATCGCTCACCGCGACCAAAGCCGAGAAGATTGTGCAAACCAGGAAGCTGTCTGCAGCAACTAGTGGCGGATCCTTCAGGAGAGATTCGAAGTTCAATCGACATACGAGAACCTATCCTTTGATATCCTACCCTCCAAAAAACAATGGCAACGGAGGTAACAACAAAAAGAACTTTTCCGGTCCTAGTCCTAATGAGTCTATGTGGAGTTTGCAGCCATGTCGATGTTATAATTGTGGCAAGGTGGGACATATTTAGAGGAACTGTCTGAAACCAAGGCATATCACAGATGTACCAAATACAGGCCGAGGTGGGTATACCAATCACGCTAAACCACCAATACGCACACTAGCAGGACCACCCATCGGATCCACAAATGAGGCTCAACCTAGACCAACAAGGCTATTTACACTAAATGATGCCGAGGCCAACCTTGATGTTGTGACAGATACTATTTCAGTCTTTTCTCAAAATGCTAAAGTGTTGCTAGATCCTGGAGCAAACAAGTCATTTGTCAGTCCAAAGATAGCACTTAGCCAGATCGGCCTCTATCTTTCTTGTCTCCTCCTATTTCGGTTCTGACTCCTTTAGGAGTGCAACTGACTTGTGATTTAATCTACATTGGCTGTGCTATACGTACGGTTCCGAATGTGTTTGAAGCATCTGATTCCATTGGACATCCGAGAGCTGGATGTGATCTTTGGGATGGACTGTTTGGTGAAATATCAAGCCCGAATGGATTGTTTCACCAAGTGTGTATGGTTCACTTTTCCTAATGGTGCTAAGTACTGCTTTGAAGGTGATAGGCAAGTTGTTCTAACTTGCATGATTTTCTGGCTCGATGCGAAGTGAGTGATCAGCAAGGATGTATAGCGTATCTCTCGAATGTGCATGATATTTCTAAAGAATCCTTGGATCTGGATTCTATTCCAGTAGTTTGTGAATTTCCGGATGTATTTCCAGAAGACATAGCAGGTTTTCCAAGGGAAGTGGAATTTGGCATTGAGCTAGTACCGGGTACGAATCCGATTTCTATTCCTCCGTATCGTATGGCTCCTTCTGAAATGAAGAAACTAAAAAAGTAATTGGTAGATTTTCTGGATCGTGGTTTCATCCAATCCAGTGTGTCACCTTGGGGAGCACCTGTCTTGTTCGTGAAGAAGAAAAATAGTTAGCCGCGATTATGAATCGACTATCGGTAGCTGAATCGTGCGAGCGTAAAGAACAAGAATCCACTACTTCATATTGACGACTTGTTTGACAAGATCCAAGGTCCACCCGTGTTCTCCAAGAATGATCTCAGATCAGGATACCATCTACTGCAAGTTCGTGATGCTGTTATTCAGAAGACCTCATTCAGATCGCGATATGGCCACTACGAATTTCTGGTTATGCCATTCAGTTTGACCAATGCGCCAGTCGTGATCAAGGACCTAATGAATCGTGTATTCCGAATGTTCTTAGATAAATTTGTGATAGTCTTCATCGACAACATTCTGATTTACTCAAAATCAGAAGAAGAGCATGTTGAGCACTTGCAAATTGTGCTGAATATTCAGAGGGATTGGCAATTGTTTGCAAAGTACTCCAAATGCGAATTTTGGTTAAGCGAAGTTGGTTTCCTTGGCCATGTTGTTTCTGCCCAAGGTGTCCTTGTCGATCCGAAGAAGATTGAAGCCATAATTACTTGGGAACCCTCGCAAACTGTGTTTGAAGTTCGTAGTTTCCTTGGCTTAGCCGGATACTATTGTCGTTTTGCCGAGAATTTCTCATTGCTCACTGGATCACTGACAAAATTGACAGGCAAAGGAGAGTCATTCGTGTGGAACGAGAAATGCCAGCAAAGTTTCGAAGAACTAAAAAATCGGTTGGTTTCTACACCAATCCTCACTTTACCAGTCGATGGGAAAGAGTACATGGTGTACAGCGATGCATCGAAATCCAGACTTGGATGCATATTGATGCAAGATGGGAAAGTTGTTGCCTATATGTCCCAACAATTTCCACCGTAGGAAGGCAACTATCCTACACACGATTTGGAGCTTGCGGCAGTGGTGTTTGCTTTGAAAATATGGCACCACTATCTGTATGGCAAGACGTGTGGAATCTTCACTGACCACAAGAGCTTGAGATATCTCCTTATGGAAAAGGAGATGAACATGACATAATGAAGATGGGTGGAGCTGATTAAAGACTACAATCTGATCATCAAATATCATCTTGGAAAACCAAATGTTGTTGTTGATGCCTTAAGCAGAAAGATTCATCCTCCTCCCCATCGGTTTTGGCTTACATGCACACCCAATACATGCCAATGTTGCTGGATTTGAAAGCTACACATGTGCATCTTGGCACTGATTTTTCTGGTTCGTTGTTTTCACAAATCGAAGTCACACCTAGTTTTATTGATGAAATCCAAAATCAGCAAACAGAAGACCCAAGGTTGGCTGAAATTCAGAAACATTTGTCTGATGGTGTTGATGCCATAGCTCGTGATTTCAGAGTGCAAGATGACGGAGTTCTTGTCTTAAGAAACCGAGTATGTGTGCCACAAGATGTTGATATTCATAATCTGATTTTATCTAAGACGCATAGTTCGAAGTTCGTTATCCATCCTAGTAGCACCAAAATATATCGAGACTTGAAGGAGCAATATTGGTGGCTGAACAAGAAGCGCCACATTGCTGAGTTCATTGTCCAATGCCTCGTATGCCAACAAGTAAAGATAGAGCATCAAAGACCCGCTAGTTTACTTCAGTCATTTCCAACTCCAGAATGGAAGTGGGAGCATGTCACTATGGGTTTTGTGACCGGTTTTCCTAGATCTCAATGAGGATTTGATGCCATTTGGGTGATTGTGGATAAACTAACGAAATCTGCACAATTTCTTCCAGTTCGTGTGATAGATACACCTAAGAAATTGGTTGTTCGTTATTTGGAAAAAATTGTTCGATTACATAGACTGCTAGTTGCTATCATTTCAGATCGCAACTCACTTTCTAAATCACGATTTTGGGATAAATTCTAGAATTCTTTGGGTTTAAGATTGAATTTCAGTACAACATTTGATCCTCAAACCGATGGTTAATCTGAAAGAACGATTCAAATAATTAAGGACATGTTGTGTGAGAGTGTACTGGATTAAAATACTGGTTGGGATTGATGTCTACCTTTGGCGGAGTTCGCTTACAATAATAATTTCCATGTAAGCATCGGTATGGCTCCTTATAAAGCATTATATGGGAGACGTTGCAGATCTCTCGTTTACTGGAATGAAGTAGGTGAGAGACGCCTAGACAATCCGAAATTGATTGATCAAGCAACGAAACAACTGAATTTGATTCGACAAAGGTTGAAGATGGCACAAGATCGGCAGAAAAACTATGCCGATAATCAATGAAGGTAGTTAGAATTTGTAGTAGGTGACTAAATGTTTCTGAAAATAGCCCCATGGAAGGGTGTCCATCGTTTTCTGAAGCAAGGTAAGCTAGCACCTTGTTACATTGGTCCGTATGAAATTGTTGAGAGGATCGACCCTATTGCATACCGACTCGCATTGCCTCCGAATATTGAAAGAACTCACAACGTGTTTAACGTTTCAATGTTGAGAAAGTATGTGCAGGACCCTGCTCGTATCCTTAAAGAACCACCAGTTGAGGTTACTGAAGACCTATCCTATCCTATAAAGCCAGTTGTCATACTAGATTGATCAGTTTGTCAGCTTTGCAGTTAAAATGTGCCTAATGTATGAGTTGTTTGGCATAATAGCCAAGTTGAGGAACTATCTTGAGAGACTGAGGAATCTATGCATGCAAAATTTCCTTACCTGTTTGCTTAGGTACCTGTAATGAAATTTCGAGGACAAAATTCTTATAAAGAGGAGAGGATGTGAGACCCTGATTTTTTAGTCCTAGAAGTCCAAAAGCCAGTGCTGGTGAGATGATCGTTTTGCCTCTGAAGAAATGGATGTGTGATAGCCAAAATTCGTATTGAAAGTTTAGTATTCATTTCTGATTTTATTGCCCTTTGATTCATTTCTTTATTGGTTCAATCCTATGTTAGATGGTAAATTCCTAGAATTAAGGAGATAATTTCAGGAATTAATTCTAATGATTATCTCTCATTCTCTAGCCCTAAAAGTAGGAAAACTTAATCCTATTACACCAACATAAAGAGTAGCCGACCACACTTGTCCACACACACCAAAAACACACAAAATTATCTACACACTACCCTTTCGTTGCCGAAATTCGCTAACTTTCACCATAGCTGAATTCTTTGATCCTTTGTCAAATTTTTATGAGTAATATCTTGTTGGAAAGCCCTTTTCATCCTCTATCTTTCTATCTTGGTTTGATCATTAGAATGTCAGTTCTTACCCATTATAGTCCTTGTCGCAATTCTCTTGAAGTGTGTACAGAAATTGTGTGATTCTTCTATCATTTGGTTTCTGTTGTTGTTCTTTTTGTTCATATGATTTTTTGGCATCCATTCATGTTGTAATATCATAAATTCATCCTTTGAATCTTCCCCATACATAAAATCGACATGCCTTACACTTTGCCCTATTATTGTCGATTGATCGATTGACTAACCTATTGGTTTCTGATCTTGTTCCTTTTAGTTGTGTATGTTATTAACAGCTAATCCTTCCTTATTAACATAAAATTGCAACCCCTACACCTTGTATGTATGAAATCATAATTGCTCTATTGCCCTATCTTAAGTGTTAAAAGTTGCATAGTTAGTTGGGATGGTAATTCAGGTTGAATCTTATTAAGTTCTTCGCTATCATATCACACATCCAAGGTGGAGGCACCTGCAGCATCTGATCACTGGTTTCTGATAGATTCAGTGAGTGGAATTGGTAAGAGAATAGGATATCTATTTTATTATTAAGTATGCATGCTTAGAATGGTTTTGTTTTTACCTTAATGTTATAGGTGGCTCGGATCCCTTGAATAAAGGAAAGGGAATAGCTTCTTGTTCAAAGAAAAAAGAGGTAGGATCTATGCCTCATCAGTTTCTCTAGAGATCCTTGTTGATTGCTTGTTGATTTCGGTGCATATACTGGTTGTTTGTATGCGCATATGTGGGATAGTGTATGTAGGTGTTGCAGATTGATTTGAGGCTCACTTGGGCTACACCAAACCCTTGAGATAGGTTGTGTGTGACTAATTTACATGTGTTGTATGCTTTGAACATGCTGATTGTGTTCTAACATGATTAAGAATGCCCTATTGTGGTATTGTGCCTTGTACTTGCTTGTGTGTGCTTGTACGTGTTTATGTGTCAGGATCTTTTTCTGGTGGCCATTCAGAAAGAACTCGTTGGATGCCTAGTCCTATGTGTTGGCTAGATGCCTTGTCCTGTGAGCTGGCAAGATGAATAGGCTTGCTAATTAGTTTATGCGCTAACCCTTTACCCTCTGTATAGCAAAGCTCTGGGAAACACAGATGGAACGGGATAGACTTTCCCTATTGTCGAGAATGAATGATGAATTTTCCTGCCTGTGTACTTCTGATTTTCAGAAGTGTTTGTAGTCCACCCTCAGCCTTAGTTTCGGCCCCACACCCCTTTGAATGTTTGAATGCATGCATGATCCCCTTTAGTTGTATAGGTAGATCTAATGCTATTTGGGAGATGTTTGCTTAAGATTTCTACAGATCTTACGACGTTGTGACCCTACTGAGATTCTTGTAATCTCATCCTGTTGTTTTTTACCATTTTTTAGGCTTAGGTACATTCACTATTCATGGTACTAGTGTGTGAGATCAAGGCTGCACGGCGGGGCAATATAGCATCACATTTGCATACCTATATCTTGATTACTTGCACATAAAACATGAAGACTGACTATACCATTTTCTAAATTTTAGAATGTCTCCTTTGTTTAATTATTTTGAAAACTTACTGGGGATTTACTTGCTAGATTTTAAGATCCCTATGAGACTTGTATGTGGTGGTTCCTTTAATTAATCATAAAGTCTTCCGCTAATGATTTATTCACTCCGTATGAATCTAGATTGTTTGTCCAATACTAACATTCTCCAAACTTTAAAAGCTTAGAGAATAAACATACTAAAATCAGAAATTAGATGGTTAAGCCTTGTGGGATTCAGATAGCTCCTAGTTTTTGGCTTGTTTGGGTTTCACAGTGGTAACGGTCCTATCAGGAGCATATTCGAAATGTGGGTCCTTACATAGAAGTTGATTGTTGTTGAGTTAAAGGATGAGGTGATTATGGCAAAATGCTACGATTAAGCTTAAGATTGTGATTTTTATGAATTTGTTCTTAATCATAAATGTTAATTTTAGTCAGTTACATGTGTTTATCAAAATTATACTGTTGCAAATGTAACTAATTTGAGAATTGGTATTGTATGTTGAGATTGTGTTTTGAATTTTTAGGAAAAACTTGGTTATGTTTGATAGTAACGATGGAAGAAATGAAAAGGTATGTTATGTTATAGCTTATAAGTGATATAAATGTGAATTTTAACTCGATAAGTTAGATTATATTGAGTTGTTGGACTCTTTATTGGTATTCTTGATGACAGGAATAGCATTCGATAGTTGGATCAATGAAAGGAATTCAATGTGAGTTGTACTTGATCATTGATGAGGATAAGTCCGGATGAGACTCTAACAAGTCTAAATATGGAATGACTATCTTGTGTGTTTAAAGTTATTATGCACTATAAGTCATGCTGTGATTATATGATGAGAAGGGTAATTTTGTAATAAGAAGATATATGATCTTCGTAGAAAGAGAAGAAAGTGATTGGAGATTGCATTCTAAAATATGCTTTGGGATGAGGTAAAGAACTACCTATTATGGAAAAATCATAGTATCAGTGAGTTTTGAGGATAAAACTTCTTATAAAGTAAGTAGGATGTGAAACCCCAGAAATTTTTTAGGTGTTTAAGCTCGAAAGCCCAATTAAGAATCGACAAAGTTAGTGGCTTTAGCCCATATATACGAATCTATGATGGACTCATAATTTTGTTTTGACGATTCAGAAGATAAATTTCATTTTTGGAGAAATTTTAAAATTCTTGAGGTTGAGTTCCCAATGTTGATCTTAGAGCTGGATTGTTGCACTTGTACGTTTTGGAGGCTGGATATATTTATGTCTTACTATCTTCATGCGCTTGTGTTTATGCATGACTTGATATGGACTATGTTGTTTGTTTTAAACCCATTGTGGGTTTGACGTTCAGATATTGATTTTGGATATGCATGTATGAATCGAATTTCCATCTATGTTATGACATGCGTGCCTTAGGACCTTTTCGTGGATCCCTATGGGGTTGTGTGTATGGACTCAGTATGCTGCATGTTTGGGGCCGTGTCGTCTATTGTATGTGATTAATACTTCAACTATATGTGATTTTGTACTCCGTTAATTATTTTGTTTCGGGTGTATTATGTGACGTGCCATGCTCCTTTTGAAATAAAAAATTCAAATTGGTATGTGTTTTTGGGTTATTGGTTTCAAAAGTTAACATGAGTCTTGTGTGGTCTCGATTGATCTACATGTTGGGTCGAACGAGGCTACACAGCGGTGAGGGTCTCATTTACCTAGAGCGGGTCCTCACAATATGAGACCTATAGTATTATTGTGGTAGCCTGGGCATTTAATGTCAAATCATAATCTAGTGTTTCCTGGACGACATTGTTAACTATAATTGAAACTACTGTTGCATATTAATTTTTTTTTATAAATCCTTTTCTGCTATTTATTGTTTCTTTTTAGCCTTATAAATTTATTATGTACAATGCTGAATGTGATAGTAGTGTATATAATGGGTCTATGGCGATTGTCGTGCAAAAATTTTTAGGTCCGGGGGCATGACAGCCTAAGTGCAGCATTTCATATTTGGCTCTATCAAAGGCTCGGGTTTGACTTTCCGAGCCTCTTAGGTCAAAATTATAAAAGAGACCCATTAAAGTAAAAACATGCCACTAAACATCACCATGGGTTCAAATTTTACATTTAGATTTTAAGAAAATAGACCAAAAATAATAAAATCAGGCCGCAAACCCAAAACCACCCCAAAACATGCCTATAAAGACTCCACGTCCAACACGACAAGGCTGTAAAGGCTTAAATAGCTATCAACACCTCGACTGACTCGTCTCTAGTCTAAACACAATAAAAGGTTATTTATAAAAAACACTAACACACATATAAATGACAACAAGTAAACATAGTATGACTTCTGCCAACTCATATAGGACTTAATGTCACAACCTGGATCCCAATAATTTGGCACGAAAACCGTCATAGGCCATTATATACACTACCATAATAAATGACTATGCACATAATGAACCCACAAGGCCTATGGCATAATCACAAACTGGAGGAAAATATTAAAATTTGTATTTAAAACAAAACATATCAAATATAAGAATAGTAATGATGTCTCTAGGTGACATCGAACAACCAAGGAAATACAATTTGCGATGAGTATATTACATTAATTACATGCTCAATTTCATAATCAATGACACATCAAGAACTCATTACAATCAAATGACTCATAGGACTCATTTATGAATATAGATCCTCAAAAAGATACCTAGATCGTGCTCTAATCTAGTTAAAATCTTCATGTCTTGCTAGGGAGCAAGTTTTTATCCTTGATTCCTGTATCATACCAAAAACCTGGCAGAAACTTTCCAGGTGAGCGGACGGGAAAAACGTATTCGAAGAACATATGCAATCATACACTTATTAAGCACACAAGCTGGAATACGATGAGACTCAATGAATCATTGTAAACGCAGCACAGTCACAATCAACTATGGCATATACATACAACATTCAAAGCAATAGGACCATGACGGGGCTAGCAATAACTCTTAGTTTGTTTAATTCTCGGGATTGTGACTAAGATACATCAGTGGTAGTTCCCGATTTACCTTTTTCCTTGCACATGCCCATTACACTGATGCTACCAGTGTGTTAGGTGATGGCAGCTTCACCTAAGCTGACCCCACTCTACAGGTACCCATCTTGTGTTCATCGACTTGTTCATGTCATCTCTGTCCCCCTTATAGCTTTCATTTGATTGGCGTCTCCATGCCTCGCTATCACACTCGAAGAGCTCTCAAGAGTCGCATGGGTTACCCCACGCTATGCCTATGCATTCACATCTCGTATATCCATTTTAATCAATATATTGCATGCCTAATATTTATCGTGGCAACCTAGTGCATCATTCAAATCATAACATGACACATCAAACACACGCACAAAGTGTTACTCACAATCACATCACATTCATCGTATTTTTACACTATATATCATTTTATTATTTCTTTAATAATCATAACTAATCAATCATACCAGCAATAAACGACAAAAAAAACTCATCCACTCGGTTCCCCGAAGTTCGAAGAGCCCACACTTGATCTTCGATAGCTAGACCGATTCCTCGAGGTCCTGCGCCAATAGGCATCCACCTATACATAAAGCCATAGTCGATTCTTCAATATCATAAGCTAGATTACATAATCATGTATAAAATTATGTGTCTATAGCCTTAATTCGACACATTTTTACTCGATATCTATCTCAAAATTGATTTGGATAATTTTCCTATTTTTTTTTATTTTTTTCAAATCGTGATCTAATTCTTCGAGCCAACAAATCAACTCCAATTTCATAAATTTGGTACCACCAAACTTCTTATGATTTCTAGTATTTTCTTTAATTTTTCAGGAATTTTTTATTTTTCTATTATTTTTTTCCTATTTTTGTCAATTTTATAATTTTCAGAATTAATTTATTTTTTCAGCCAATCGGAGCGCAACACCTAGTAGCTTTAGATACTGCCAGGACACCTCCCAAACGTCAGTCATGTGACACGTGACTTATCCTCCGCATGCATGCTTCCTTCAAACCTCTGGGTTTGTGACACGCGGTGTGCTGCCCGTGTGCCACGAGTCCCGCGAGCCTAAGGCTCTGGGTCTAGCCTGGGTTTATATCCAAGTGGCATGTCACCTGCTCTCACAGGTGACACGTCGCCTAGTTTTTCCTCCAGGTGACAGATCGCTCAGACAACCCCCGGACGGCATGTCGTCTGGGGTCATCTTCTTCCCCAGATAGTCTGAGTTGCAAACCCCCTTCACTGAAACCCTAAGTTTGATTCTCCATAAACATGCAATAACACAAGATCAAAAGTATATCACAACCTATATCATCACATCCCAATCGAAACCCTACCAAGAACGCTAAACCTCATGCTCTATATCTCACACATGATCAGAAATTAAATCCAGTTAATACCAGACAAAAATTTACCCAATTCTAGCTAGATGCTGCCAGAAATGCTTAGTTTCCCCCACTTAACAATCGTTCGCACCAGAGGAAGTGATATGGATGTTTTTCGGGTTTTGACAGCAATTGGAACTGGTTATCAAAGGATGGGGTTTTAGCCCGTTAGAATAACCAAAAACGGCAAGAACCGGAAAGGCTAGGGCAGCAACAGGTTACAAGACCAAAACGACATCGTATTGCTAACCTAACCCTACGTGCAACCCTAGATCAAAACGGCAACCCTACGTGCGTTTTGATATCCGTCGGCAAAACAACATTAACTTGAGTGATTTTGACCTGGAATAAGATATTAATTAAATATTATTAAAATATTTATATAACTAATAATATTTAAATTTATTTATTTATATATAAAATCTTCTAAAATTCATAAAAATTACCTTGTTGCTCCAAAAAATACACAAAAAATTTCTATAAATTCTTTATAAATAGTAATATCCATCAACAACATAAAATTTTTTTCTCTCGAATAAATATTATTTACTAAAAATTAAATATCATAATTTTCTTAAAAAAATTAATAAAATTTTAAATTTAACTCCAAAAATTCTCAAAAATTTGTACGCCTTCTAATACCCTCAATAGACCAATTTGTGGTCTTAAAACTCCAAGATCACCAATATCCCCTCTATAATGATTTTTCAATCATTTATCATAAATTTATAAAATTTTTAATAATAATTTAAAAATTTCTAACATCATATATTTACTTCCTAAATCACACGAACCATAACATAAGTCTGTAAATACTTCCAAATAACGGGTCTAGGCCCGTTAACATCGATGATCCTCGCTTGAGCTCCTCACCCCAAATAGGTTAAAAATTTCTAATTCTTACAGTTGATGTCAACTTTGGTCAAAAGGGAATCCAACATGGTTCTCAGGTGGTTTATCTAACGCTCGGCCAAATAGTTAACTATCGAACCAACTAATCCGCTGTTCAAATCACCTGATAGAGCCAATCAGATCAATCCAGTTATAAACACTAACTATACATACCTTTTTAAGCCCATCCGCTTACCCTAGCTGTTATTCTTTCTCTCACATTATTTTGATCGGCCGCCATCAGTTCTTCTTCGTTTGGTGTACCTTCCTCCGTACAACCCAACGATCGCCTCTAGCCCCTTCCATTTTCCACTGTTGGATTGTTCGCCAATTCTATAGATCGGTGAGGGAACGATAGGAATTTCTATCCTGTATCTTAATTTTGGTATGTAATTGCTCGTTCTGATAATGGTTTGATTCAGGTGGATCTGAATCAGGGTATCTTGATAAGGGCAAAAGAATTTCCACCAGTTCATCTGCACGTCAGGTAGGAGACTATGCCTCATACATTTGATCGACAATCGTTTCATTCCTTGTTTATATTTTGTCTTCTTCAATTTCTGTCTTCTTCTCACTTCCTGACTCCAATCTTGATCCTTTCGTGTAATGGATTGTGAATCTTTGCTGTTATTATCTTTAGATAAATTTAAGTTTGTCTTTACTGTGTTACGTCCTGCCTAGGTTGATTCCAGCGTATTACGTCATTTTTCTGTTGTGTTCTGCCACGTCGAATTCCTCTTCTTCGATGTGTTTGCTTGCATAATCGCACTACTACCACAAGCACACACACCTTTCACGAAATTTCCCTTTTTGCCTAATTCTCTTCTTTGCGTGCCGCACCAGGAGTGGTTTTATTTCCGATTGAATTTGCGTTTGTCTCTGTTGAGTCCCTCTTAACCTGTTTCCCCCAAATCACGCCTTCACTGGTTGCGCTTGTGTGACCTGATGTGTTTCTGTTCGGGCGGTGGCTCCTTTAGTCTAGAGCATAGTTGGTCAGTGATAACCCGCATCCAGAGTCTTCTTTTCACTGTAGGTCTCGGACTTGCTCATCTCTGATTTTACTCGTCTCTGATCTTGCTCATCTCTGAATTTGGCTCAGTGGGTTAGTCACCAACGAAGAACAGTTACCATTGGTCATGTTCTGATTGTACAGTAGAATAGTAGCCCCTTCCTATTCCTATTCTTCCTCGTCGTTCTTTACGACGAATCAGTCTCCACTCCTCTCAGTCCCGCAGTTCCTTTTTTCCTTGCCTAGCATGAGAGTCGGACCAGACCTCTCCCCTTCACTAGTAGAACCAACATTTTCTGGCTTCTTTAACATGAGGAAATCTGAGCTGCTACTCTGTTCTTCGTTGCCTGATAACTGGTGAGATTTGATCTTCTGCCATCTCAGCGGCATCTTTGTCAAGACTATCAACAGCATAACCCAATTTCTCCAGTTAATTCGACCTCTAGCTCAACCACATCTGCAGGACGTTGGCCACTTTACGGATCAGTTAGGGAGTCAGGTTCACAGGCCGTGTGGTAAGGTCATCCCTTGAGTCTCGTGGGTTTGGTCCGGTAGACAGCCCTTCCTTTCGTTCCTCTTTTCTTCTTTTTCCTTCGCTTCCGTCACTCTCGAAGCCCTGCATGGGTTTGATCCGGATAACAGCCCCTCCCTTCGTCCTTCCCGTTCGTCCTCTACCGGGTTCGTGCAAGCAAAAGTGAACGTCCCTCTTTTCATGTCAAACGGGGGTGCTTCTTCTTCTTCCTGTTCCTGTTGCTCCTGTGTTACCCTAAAGCTTAAAGCTTCAACCATGGCAGTAAGTTGGCCCAGTCTCTTGCCCAGCCTTCGCCTTCTTCAGTGGCCAAGCCAAGTTGAAGCGTTCAACGGTTCTTCGGCCTACCACCTTTCTTTTTCAAGGTTGAGCTTGTTCAATTGAAGCTAATGCTATGCTGTCCTTCCCTTGTTCAAGAGAAAGCGAGCATTTGTTTTAGCTACTGACCTAAATAAGAGAGATTAGCCTCTTGATTGATTGATTGATTGACTCGAAGAGAAACCCAACCTGCCCATCCAAATTCTCTTCTTTTTTTCTTTTTTTCCTTTCTCTCGTCAAGCGTGCCCCTTTTTCCCCCATTGATTTCTGATTATTTACGTTCTCTTTTCTTGTAGTTTCGTACCAGACGTATTCTTTCGTTCTTCATTGATTTTCTTTATTTGTATTTTCCTTCCTTTGTATCTTTGTACTTAAGTAATTAATTAATAAATAAATATTGAATATGGAGTACATGCCCCTCATTAGTAATGTTCACTCATGGGTTCGTAAGACACTGTTATTGAATCCTTTAGATTTAGTTATTTAACTTAATTTAATTGTAGGGTAAACTTATACTTGGACATAATTTGAGGATGTGTGATGTATGTGCACGTATTACGTTCGATTATAAACGTAGGGCTTTATGCTATTAATTTAGGCAGGTACATTAGTTTACGAACCTACTGTTTGAGTATTATGATTTTTTATCAAGTATATCAATAGCGTAGTATTTTTGGAACTGTAATATTTGACAAAATACTATTTTTAAATCGTCTATATGCCTCAGTTTGAGTATCTACAATTATTAACGTTCGCTTGGCCAATGCGAGGTGAGTATATGGAATCCCAGTGATAGGGGAGAGTTGCTTACCTGTTCGGGAGTCGTATGGGTGTTGTCTTTGTTTGCCTGCCACGTCTTCGCAGGTTGGTTCGTATTGAGTATTGAAACGGGTACGATATGTGTGTGTTTTCTCTGCCTAGTCTCGGACAACACTGGCGGTAGGGATTATGTATATATTTTGTATTATCCTAAAAATATAAATTAATACTGCCAGTGGGCTCCCGGTTTCCCTTTAGCGGGGGGTTACTCGAGGAGTATTTTATTATGTCCATCCCGATGGGTTTTTGGTTGGCATTGTTAACCGAGTTGTGTTACGAGTTGTTGAGTTAGAACCTATTGGGCTGGAATTATGTTTTATGTTATAAAACTCAAATGTGTAAATTCCAAATTCTTCGGGTTGTTCGGTTACGTCTTTGTTCGTATAGTAATCTGTTCCTTCTCTTCTTGTATGTGTTCTCGTTTCTCCGTAGGACATATGATGCTGTGACTCCTACTTAGATTTTATTATCTCACCCGTTGTTGTTTCCCCCTTTCAGGAGTAGTTCGCGAGCCATAGACGGCATTTGAGGTGTGAGAACTTCTTACGACTTGGCTGGACTATTGCACCTGCATATTTTACACGGTTTCCTTTTCTGGCATTTCCTGTTTGACTCGTTTTGATGTTTTAACTCACATTATATTTTATGTGTTTATTTCTTTACTGGATACGGTTTTTATGTACCGGATTTTACGGCAGTTTGGGATTTTGGGCTTGTGACTGTATGGACCCGTTTTCCGTTTTGGATATTTTCTTTCCATTCGAATAAAGTCTTCCGCTGTGGTATTTTGTTTACTCCGATTTTTATGCCAGATGTTTTTTTCTTATTTGACATGCTCCAATTCTGGAAATATTAAATACGTTTGTCTTGGGAATCGTGTTTGAAAAGTCGTCTAAGCCTTGTGGGATTCGGATCGGTCCACGTGTTGGGCTTGTCCGGGTTTCACGGCAGTAAGGGCCTGGTTTTCGGGTTCGGGTCCTTACACTTCACGTCACTTACTCTACTTTTTTGGCCCATTAATTAATGCAATATGGCCTATAAGATCATCAAGAAATTAATGCCTGACTATTTGAAACTGTTTATGGAGAAGCTTATATTACAAACCCAATCTAGTCTTGTAAGTGGTAGATAAATTATGGACAATACTATGATAGTGAAGGAAGTTTTACACTCAATGAGAAAGAAGAAGGCTTATGATACATTGAAATAGAGTTCTATTGAGGATACTATTCACCATACTGGATTACCAAATATATGGTGCAAAAGAATTTTGACTTGCATCTCGCTTCTTTAATGAGGTTACTCTGGATCTAATAGTCACAGATACATTTTTCCCTTCACAAGGTATTAAGGAGATTCTTTTATCATCTTACCTATTCATCTTGTGCATGGTGAGGTAAGTACATTTAATATGAGAGAGTATTACCAAATTGGATTGAAAACCTATCACACTGGTAAGAGGAGGTCTAGATCTATCTCATCTTTTCTTTGTTGACAATCTTTTTATATTTTCCACAGCTTCAACTGAACAAAAATGGATTATTCGACAATTGTTTTAAGAATTTTGCGATAACTCTGGACAAAAAATAAGCCATTCTGACAATTGTTGACAATCTTTTTATATTTTTCACCAAATTTTCTTGATAATTTCCATTCTGATCGGGAAATTTAATTATATTATTCCGTTCCTGACTCGTGAAATTCTCGGGTTGGTCGGCAAAAAGAAATATTCCCTACCGACACATTAAAGCATATTAGTAAAAAAATTCATCAAATTTTACATCAACTTTTATATTTAATGCGTAAAGGACAATAAATGTGAGGACCTCCCCCCAGGAGGAACCTACATCCAAGGTATTGTCTGGCCCTCTGGCCGAGGGTAATGACCAACCGGCAACCAGGCAACCAAGAGCCCTCGGCCCAAAGGCCGGCAACTCTGGCCCATGACTATTCGATCCCCTGGTTGCAGCCACTAGTACTCGAACCTCTGTCATGGCACCTTTTATTCCTCCTAAGAGGACGCCTCTCACCAATTCAGCTGCAATCGATCCCCTGGCTGCAGTCACTGGGACTCGAACCTCTGTCATGGCACCTTTTATTCCTCCTAAGAGGACGCCTCTCACCAATTCAGCTGCAGCTGAATTGGTGAGAGGCGCCCTCTTAGGAGGAATAAAAGGTGCCATGACAGAGGTTCGAGTCCCAGTGGCTGCAGCCAGGGGATTGAATAGTCATGGGCCAGAGTTGCCGGCCTTTGGGACGAGGGCTCCTGGTTGCCTGGTTGTCGGTTGGTCATTACCTTGAGCCAGAGGGCCAGACAATACCTTGGATGTAGGTTCCTCCTGGGGGAAGGTCCTCACAATAAAAGTGTTACATCAACTTTACATAACTTTCATAACTTTAAAGTTTAATCAGATTGCCTAATCATAATTCCTATCTAGAATGCCCAAGTCTTGTCTAATTGCTAAGTGCCTACTGCTTGTTCAGTTATGCTTGCAACTTGCTTTTCTTTTGATTCCTGAATCCCTTGCCAGCTTGCCTAGTTTCCTTGATTGCAATGCCTGGTTGCTGACTCCTGAAAGCCTTCGGGTCTTGCCTGTTAGTTTGAATCCTGATGGTCAAAACCAAATACAAAACTACAATCAACACAGCGAGTATATTAGTAATTAGTTTGTAAATAAGTAATGGTAAAGAACAATAACTCAATAAGCATACCAACAAAACAATAAAATACATCAGCAACCAATCATGAACACTAATGTCAAATTTTCATACTGATGTTAGGCGATATTCGCACTCTCAAAGTCACACCTACTAACCAGTCACAACAACCCAACAACCATGAACTATCCATGAACATCAAACTTCAATTGGTGAATCCACTATCAGATCTACCACATCTACATAAACAAGTAAGCAGTAATCAGTTCAAGAGGGATACATAAATGAATAACAACAAATATTCAATAACAATGAAATTGCAGTAATTCACTTACCAGTTTCAAGCTTCTCTCTATCTACAAGATATTCTTTGAAATGAATATCTAGGACACCATTCTTGAGCCAGCCTTGTGTGATAATAAGTGCTTGTACAAATTTAGGAGATAATAAACTTTCAAAGGAATGAAACCGGACTGACCCGCAAAGTGTGTGTATTTGTGAAACTGCTAACTGTGAATTAGTATTTGTGAGCTTGAGCTAATGATAGTAGAGGAGCAAGAATATCGATCGAAATTATTGAGTAGTGATTATGGGAAGATGGCTATAATTACTTAGCGAACTTGTATGATACTAATAATGTGACAACAAATATAACTAATATTACGATTGACGAAGCTGAATTAGCAAGGACTACGAATTACAAATTTTATGTTATGTGAATAGTTAGAGTAATGAGTATGGAGATGCTCATATGTAGTGCGAGTGATGAATTAGTCGAATCCTTATCGATATTAAGGATACAAAGGATGCAAAATGATATTACATTTCTTAGATGAGATTCTATTGATGTATGTCTACCCTGAGATAAGAATGATTTTATCCATAAGTAAGTTTTGAGGATGAAACTTTTTATGAGGTGGGTAGGATGTAAGGTTTTGTGTCTTAGCGGGTTGGTCCTAAAGCCCAATAACCCGATAAATCGTAAATTGGTGAGCCCATAACCTATCGGCCTAAGAAGCTATAGATGTTATTGAAACGGATAAGTATGGATAATAGATCGGTGAAGACCGAAATTAATAGTTGACAGGTTGTGATGTAACTATACAGCTGGGAAGAAACTGATTTAGAAATTGTAATCATATTCCTTCTAGTTGAGTCATTTTGACTCATAGGTGTATTTCTTAATTCCCGACTTTTCCTAAAAAGCCTCAGATCGTGTATTTCTTGGAACTCAATATCCGAGGGATAATTTTGTCTTTTTATATCCGGATACCTATAACTCTTATAATCCAAGTCTTCTAACGACTAAGACTCTTGAATTTATCCTATGAGGCTCACGGGAAAAGAATTTATACTAAGAAAAAAAAATAAATTATTTAATTCTTCAGTTATGAGATAATTTGGGAATTATATATATACATCGAATTATGTATATATGATAGAAAAAATGGAAAATTGGGACAAAAGAATGATTTTGGTGATCTATGACAATGGGTATGTCTTGTGATGGATTATAAATGGTTTAGAAATTTTTGGGAAGTTTTTTGAAAAATATTTCTAATTATTAGTATTTTCTAAGAAATATCATATAGTATTATAATTTTTTACAAATTATGTATATGATAATTTTTTCAATTTGAGTAGACTCTATTGTTTATAAGGAGTCTATAATATTTTTCGGGATATTTTTCTAATTAATATACTATTTATTACGAATTTTTAAAGGTTTAGTATATTAAAAAAAAAAAATTTATATTATCATTATTGTGTATAAAAAAGAAAATAAAAAGGAAAATGCAAAACGCAAGCCATCCCGTCGTTTTGATCAAGATGGTCAAAACGATAGGATGCCCTGCCGTTACGACAAGCTTGGCTTGTAACCTGAGCTGTTCGTAACACCATACAACGTCATTTCACCATTCATTCATTGTTGGGAGGATCGTCAATTTGTCTTTGTCTGGAGATCAACAACACACAGGTATTATATCCGATGAAGAACCCTGAAGTCCTCATTTTCATTTTGGCTCTAAACCTCCGAAATCTTCCTTGTATTGTGAGCATCTTAACACTGCAAGTTCATTCGTGTATTCCTTGGATGGATTTCATCCCTTCTCCGGTGCGTATCACCGTTTCTTTTCTTGAAATTTTCAATTTGTGTAGGGCTTTGATTATGACATGATAGGGTTAGATTATTACATGGTTTAGCTACGAAATGAGTAGAGAAATTTATGGTATAGATTTGATGAGGTATCATGAAGTATTTTGAGGAGTAAGAAAAACTAGGGTTTCTGGACGAAGAAGGGAAAAAAATTGTTTAAAATTTCAGAAAAAATAAAAAAAATAAAAAAATTCTAGAAATTAGAGAAAATTATGAGGAACTTGATGATACAAAGTTTTGATGAGTTTTTATAGGTATAAAAATTAGTAAAAGTTTTCGGTAGCTAAGAAAAAATATGAAAAGTATCCAGATTGAATCTGAGGGTGATCGTTGAGTTTCTAGGAAAGGTTTAAGGGCCTAGAAATATATATTATGAGGTTATTAAGGTTTGTATGATGATATTAAGTATCGGACTATGTTTATATATGTAGGTGTGCAGTAAGAGGATTAGGAATTCAGATCAGACACGGATCGAATCAAGATGCCAAAACTGTGAGTGGATGATTTTAAATTTATTCTCATCATTTTAAATGAATTTAGATTGTTTTTGTGAGGACCCGAACCCAGAAATTGGGTCCCTCACCGCCGTGCAGTCCCAATCGGCCTAACTCGTGGCCCAATCAAAACCACACAAAGCTTACCTTCATATTCAATTCGCAAAATATATAAAATTACATATAAATTTGAAATTTTTTATTTTCTAAAAAAACAGGAATATGTATTTAAACAAAGATCTCGACACAACATAGTCAACCATGGAGTACAATCACAAAATCGGAAGTCTTATTCTCATACACAACAGGCCACATGGCCCCAAACATGCTTTATCAAAATAAATCCAATCAACTCGAGCCCGAGAATATCAAAACATACCCAAGGCATCGCATTCAACTCATATAGCATAAGCTCAAAAGAATACATCTATATCCAAATCATTTATCAACCCAAGCCCACTAAGGGGTCACAATGTCAATGAGCAAGCATGAAAAATCCAAAATACAAAAGAAAGTGTCGAGTTTTCAAACGTGTCATATGCAGTAGTCCAGCCCTATGACAAACCAGAAAACTCAACCTCAAAATAAAGTCGGCTACACAGGCTCTCGACCTAGTCCTGAAAAATAGCGACAAGAGAGGGTGAGATCTCAAGGACCTCAGTGAGAGTCACAACATCATAAACAATTCCGGTGGAATAGAGGCATATACGAAACCAATATCAACATTTTATAATAAAATCCATAGTAAGTCCATGATACTATTAGTTTAAACAATCTCACATTTAAATATGAACAACTGCACATATATGAGTTTGATAATATAAACCTGTAACTCAGGCCCCTGCCCAATAAGTAAATAAATTTGAAATCTCGTCCTCGTGGGCTACTATGCCCAAAAACTATCGGGGTGGACCTCTAAAACCACTTCACTGATAATCCTGGCCAAAGGGAAATCAGAAGCCCACTGGTGGTTAATTTAATGCATATTTTCAAAATAATAGTAAGTCCCCTACCACCAGTGTCCTCCTCGGGAAAAATAGAGAAATAAGCTATCACACGATTCCCAACCCACACATCACCTACTCCCACAAGGCATACATAATTCATCCATACTTCTAGGCAAGGGACAATCCTTCTATCTAAGGATACTCATCCACTTAGCTTCGCATTGGCCAAGCACAGTTCGTCAATTCCAAGTCATACCTAGAAATTATATGTATACGTATTCTTTGCAAACATGTAGAACAAATCCCAAATCATGTTATAATTTAAATAAAATGTAGTGCACTCAAAATCAACTCAAAGGCTCCCTAGGAGCCCCAACAACTCAAGAATTCAATATAAATAAATATTCTCAACTGCATTTTAATCACATCACAAACATGCATATAGGTTCAAAATAAAAATTTTATACAACAGAAATATGCCTTATACATAATGAACCTAGCATGCTAAGTCATTCATCAATGCACGTATTGCCTCCATTCAAAAACAAGCATTTACCAATTTTAATTAGTAAAACAAAATATTTTCATGCATGTAAATGAAACATAGTCTCCCACCTCTTGACATGCCGACAACTTGACGGCTAAACCCTTGCCCTTATCGGCTGCCGAAGCACCACCTAAACAACCATGCACACAAAACCACGATAAGAATAAAGCCGAAAATAATATACTCGAAAAGACCATAGTTAAAAACAACCTAAGAGACACCCTAAACACTCACTCTAAATCCCAATTCACTCAATACAACCTCTAGAAACACAAACCACTCAATCCCTTAAGAAAAACAAACAATCCCTCCACACACCTAAACCTTCCTAAACTCAAATTCCAATTCCAATTCCAAGCTCCACCAACATCAAAATTGGTTTTCTTAATCAACAAAACTTCTCTACAACACACAAACAACCTAACTCAAACAATGGCATCAACCAATTTCATCCAATTCATCAAAAACACAAAATTCCCGAATTTACCAAAATGGCATCGAATACTCAAAATGATCAATCATGGATTAATTGATGTTTTCATACAATCTAAAGTATCAGACTATAATAATGAATATCTAACCATGCTAAAACAACCACAAATCGGAAAGGAAAATGAAGAAATCAAGCATATACCACCAAAATCCGAATTGCTAAAAAATACCCTAATTAATGTAAAATCACCATAAATAAACACAGTACCTGAGAAAATGTGGGGTGAGGGGTTGGGTTTAGGTTTTGGAACAAAACCCACACCTTAATTTGGAGAGAAAAATGAATTTGGGATTTTGGTGTTTTGGGGAAAACTCTCGGCAAACGAAAAAGGGAAAAAGGGGAAAGGTTGTTTGCTTTTCTGAACACTCACGTGCAGAAAAGGGGGGGATATAAGTGGGGCTTTTCTGGAATTGTGGCTTTTTTTTACTTGCTGATTTTGACTTTGACTTTGACTTTTTTCTTTTTTCTTTTTTTTTTAAAAAAAATTGTCAATATCTGAAATAATTATAAAATGACTCACATATGCCCCAAGTAGACCAAAATAAAATTTAAGAGCTCAAAATATGAAAATCAGGCTTTTATAACTTAATTGGGTTCGAGAAACTGAAATCGGGCCTTTGAAAGGTAACGGCTCAAAGACTTCCGGCCACTCAAAATGGGCCTCCAAAACTCGTAAGCGGGTCAAAGACGTAGAAATTGGTATATCCACTGGACTCAAGCCTCGAACAACACACAAATCGACTAACTATTCTATTGCACACTAAAACTCCAAAACGACACAACGCACAAATTATCGATACACTACCAACGACATGATGTTCTAGACATCCTAAACCCGACACCTAAGCTTTATGACTATGTCCAGGTCACTCGGTCAAAAGGCCAACTCGCTCAAACTGACCAATCCGAAAAATTTGACTGTATACGAGTGTTGACTAAACTCTAAAAGGACGGGGTCTCACAGTTTCTGTGCGATGCGTGATATCCGTGATTTGCTTGCATGCGTAAATACATGATCGAAGAGAAATTTCTTAAATTATGGCAAATCTTGATTACATGCTTGAATTGATTCGAAACATAATTCTATGGTTACTTCTTAAGTTGTGTTAAAATGTTGAGAATATGCTTGAGGTAACCATGACATGGGAAATGATAGTATCGCATTGTCTAGTAGGAATTTTAAGAATAGCTCAAGAATACCTCGCATGACTTCAAGGTCATACGAGAAGAATATTGAACCTCGTGTTAGAAAAGCATAACACTTGAGTAACTGAGATAATAATTACAGTAAGACTAAATCAATAACATTAAGGAATTCAAATCTTATTGATAAAGAACCCTACCCTACTAATTTTAAGGAAATATTCTAACAAAATTAATATGACTAACTGGTTATATGAAAGGATACTAATCGTTCTGAAAATACAACACTACCATATAAGGAACCAAAATCAAAAATAATAAGAGAAAGAAGTGATTAGAGGGTCGACCCAACATATGAAAACTAAAGAAATCTTATTAAGGACTCATCTAAGAACAACAGAAAAAAGAATTGAGAAATTATCAAATGAGATTAGCAATGGAAAAATTGAAAAGATTAGAAGAGAATAAGTAAATTAAGAATATAGAAACAAAGTAAGTGATGACTTAAAGCTAACCAAGCAGATTCATGACAGTGAGAAATAAAGAATGAGGGGTGGTTAGTCATCAGTATGCTAACCTTAATAGAATAAAAGATATGAGATGGTTTAATTTAGCATTATACTAACCTAGTATAATGAAAGGAGTAGGGGTTATTGGATGAGTCAGCTATCGATACCTTAACCTCTGAGGAATATAGACAAATTAGATTACTATGTGTTAAATCAAATTACTTTGTATTTCTAGATTACTATGTGTAGATATTACTACATGTTCCTAGATCATTTTTTCTAATTGTAAACTCTAATATAGAGGAATTTATTATATACCAATCTGCGATAGTGATTTGGCTACATTAGTTATATATTAGAATGTGTACTGATGGTATGCCGAGATCTATAAGATCTCTGTCTATTCGAGATGCGTGTGGAATGTGATGATATTTATATGTTGTTTGATGACATTGATTGAGAGTTATCATGAAGATGGGGTTACATATTATGTGCTCTGATATCGTGTGCCATTACTTTGCTTTGATTTGTCGTGATGCAGTGCTATTATTGGATCTGAATGGTCCATAGCCATGATTTGGTTATATATTTGTGAAGCTACCATCATCTATCACCTTGGCATCATCAGTGGAATTGGAAAAGGAGATGTGCATATGCCATCGGGACTGACTATGTCAAAACATAAGAGAAAACAAGAGACATGTGAGGCATTCCATATAGGATACCACTGACAGATCTCAGTCTTATTCTAGGCGCTAGAAGGACTAATTGATATTGCCAACCCTATCACGGTAATGTTTGTGTGAGAATTATATGTTGCATTGTGACATGACTATGATTGTGTTGTTTGCTTTGATAGTCATGCAAGTATACTACTGTGTGTCAGCATGTCTATGTATGATGTTAATGACTACATATGAAATTTTTATACATGTTTTTTTTGTCCACTGACCTGTTAGGTTTCTACTATATTCTTGGAAATGTTACTAATAGGAGCTCATTCCCAAGCACATAATGTAGAAGAAAGTGGATTAAGTGTGTTAAAGGTAATGTGCATGAGATCCTAACCCTTCTAGCTACTTGGGTCTGAAATCCCATTTTATATGAGAACATTATCTCGTTTATTCATTTGGACTCACAAGTGTCAATTTTTTGTTTAGACTTTGTAAAAGGAGTTTTGGGTTATATTTTCTTGGAATTTAGGACTTAGGGGTATTTTAGTAATTTCACCACCTGGTACTTGTCATGCTATATAAATGAGCTTTTGAACATGTGTGTTATTCAAATATGTCTTTGTTCAGCCTTCTAGAAGTATAAGTGACTTTATAAATTTGTATTTGGGGATAATTATATTTTGGAGATTTTTTATAATTAAAGAGATATTATTCTCATTTATATATGGAAGATTATATGATGAGTTGCATTAATGGTTTTGGTATTTTAAGATCAAAGGAAGGTCTATCGATAATTTATAAGAGTTGAAGGATTTTTTAGGAATTTTTGGAAATGTATATCAAATTACTATGAGTTTCCTAAGATAATTAATAAGATTTTTCGTTTTTAATAAATTATATATATATATATGTGAAAATATTTTAATGGGGAGTCTACAACAATTTTTTGTGGTTTTTTTTAAGGAGTTTTGCATTTATTAAGAATTTTTAATAATTTCTCATAATTAATAAATAATATTTATTTTTATTTATATTCAATAAATTAATATTATAATCAATAGGTCAAAACGACAACCTCTATTGTTTCGACGAAGGATGGAGGGGATGTCATTTTGTTAATAATGACATCGTTTTTACTAAAAGTCCTGACGACATCATTTCACTGACTAATTAGCTGCCACCTTACCTTTCCAAGCTTCAGCCCATGGCTGGTGACATAATAGGATGAGAACCCCTTTTTTCAGCTTTTCGATTCAGTCCATTCCGAGTTTCAAAAATCCGTTCCTGAGCTTCGTCTTGATGTAGATTTCCCTTTTATAGTGGAATTCTGATTATCTTTCACCAGATTTGAGTAATTCTTCTACCCAAAAGTATAGGTCTCTTTTCCAGTTATGTATGTTTTATGATGATGATATCAAGAGATTTTGGTGTGAATAAATTCGTGTTGTTATGGTCTTTGGTTTGATATATAGTTTGTTAAGCCTGGTTAAGTTGAAATGCAGATCGTATTTCTGGTTTTCTGCAGATTTTATCCATTCAGAGGTTAAAGACAACCTCAAATAACATGTCGTCTAAGGTCCCTCCAAATGACAGGTCGTTTGGACATTGAACAAGATGATGTGTCACCTACCTAGTTGTCTGTTGGTAGAACTAGATTTGGCCTGAGCTTGAGGCTCGGGTGATGAGTGGTGCACCCTAGGTGGGATGTGTGTCGAATATTGGTAGCTTTAGGTGTTGAGTTGTTAGTGTCATGTGCTGCCAGGTGGCGTATTCTGATTGGTTGGTATATTAAATTACAAAAATTAGTAAACATGGTCAGAAATGGTAAATAGTTCATGAAAAAGGGTAGAAATTGAGAGAAAATATAAAAAAATTATAGAAAGTAGTAGAATTAATTTGAACTTTACTAATACCAAATTTGTTAAAATTGAAATTAATTTAATAGGTGAAATAAATAGATGAAGATTTGGAATTTCCTAGTTTGAACCCAACTTTTGTCTATAGCCATGATTCATCAAGTAGAGGGTTTAAAAATATTATTTTATGTATATATGACACTCTAGATTGATTTAATGAAGAATTGGTTATGATTCTATATAGGTGGATACCTACAACGATGGGAACTCGAGGAATCGATCCACGATACAGTTGAAGACTAAGGAGGGCTTCAAAACCTATAAGTGGATGGAACCTTCTATTTCTTTGAAATGGTGGCATGAATCATTGCATGTGGACTACAAAAGATACTAAAATAATAATCTAAAATATTATGTGATGTGGAAAGCATATGAATTAGTACATTGTGGATAATATGAATGTGCCTTGCTATTCTTGTTATTGAGATGTATATGATGCACTTTGCGCATTCGGAATGTGTGTTTTGCAAAACATTGAATCCACATAGGATAACTTATGCAACTTTTAAGAGCTCTCAGCGTCTGGTAGCGAGAAGTAGAGATACTAAAAAATGAGGTTATAAGGAGAGACAGGACTACATGTGCAAACTGATGAACGTGAGACAAGATACTACAAAGTGGGGACCGTTTAGGTGGAGCTATCATCACTAAATGCCTTGACATCATCAGTAAAATTGAAAAAATAAAAGATAATGAAAAAGGTAGACATAAAGTACCACAAACGGATCCCATTCTTAATCATGGCACCAATAGGATTGAGAGTTATTGCTAGTTTAATCATAGTTTTGTATGCATTGATTCACTTAACGTGTTGATCGTGACTTGCCACTACTTTTGTGTGTTTGTGTGACTAGCACTTTGTTATGTATTCCATGTGTTTATTTTTTTTTTTTTTTTCTGTTCGCTCACTTGTTAGATTTCTGCCATATCTTTGGATTTGTATTTGAATAGGTTTGAGAATGAATGTGGGTTCTCACAAGGCAGACATGTAAGGACCCCAAATCCTAATCTATTATTAATTACTCATATTAGAACCCTTACTGTCGTGAAACCCAAACAAGCCCGAATGAGGACCTATCTGAACCCTACAAGGCTTATCCATCTAGTTTCAATTTTAGCATGTTAATTCTTTTAAGATTTTAAAATTTAGAGCATGATATTGGATAAATATTCTGGTATCATACGGAATGAATAAAACATCAGCGGAAGTCTTTAAATGTAATCAATGAATCCATAACACACAAGTCCCAAAGGGATCCAAATAACCGGTAAGTAAACCTCCAACATAATTTGGAAATAACAAGAAAAGGAGGATCTTAAAAAACTAGAAAATAGTTCAATCAATGATCATATTATATGCGCAAGCAACGAAGGAGACAAATATGTAAAAGTAATGTGATATTGCCCCGCCGTGCAGCTTTGATTCTAACACACTGGTACCACTTATAGCGAATGTACGTTAGCGTGAAAAATGGTGAAAACAACAGGATGAGATTACAAGAATCTCAGTAGGGTCAGAGCACCATAAGATATACAGAAATCTTAAACAAACATCTCCCAAACAACATCAGATCATCCCTACTCATCTAAGAGTATCATGCAATTCAAGAATCAACCAACAGGGTTAGGGCCGAAACTAAGACTGAGGGTGGACTACAAACACTTCTTGAAAATCAGAAGTACACAGGCAGAAAAACACATCAAGTTATTCTCGGTAGTAGGAGCAAGAAAGGCCATCGCCTTCCACCAATGTTGTCCAACGTTTTGCTACACAAAGGGTAAAAGGTTAGAACACAAGCTAATCAGCAAGCCTATCATCTTGTCATCATACAGGACAAGGCGTCTAGCCAGTACACAGGACTAGGCATCCTAACCAACACACAGGAATAGGGCATCTTACCAGCACACAGGATTAGGGCATCTTGCCAGCACACAGGACAAGGCATCTAGCC
Source organism: Passiflora organensis (assembly GCA_019739055.1). Lineage (NCBI taxonomy): Eukaryota > Viridiplantae > Streptophyta > Magnoliopsida > Malpighiales > Passifloraceae > Passiflora > Passiflora organensis. The sequence goes on along the minus strand of JAEPBF010000040.1, from coordinate 118,321 downwards.
AGCACAAAGGACTAGGCATCTAGCCAGCACAAAGGACTAGGCATCTAGCCAGCAGATAGGACTAGGCATCCAGCATGCGCAAGCTAGGGATTTCCGCTCATACAACTCTCATACTAGTAATAGCCTCCCCTCTCCCAAGGAGCATCAGTGCTTACCTCGAATGGCCACCGGAAAAGGATCCCGACACACAAACAAGCACAAAGCACAATACCATAACAAGCTATCCTCAATCATGTCAGAACGTAATCAGTATGTTCGATACACACAACACATGCAAATTAGGCACATATAACCAATCTCAAGGGTTCGGTATAACCAAAGTAATCATATCTCAATCCGCAATTCATGTATACACCAAACAATCAATTCGCATGCAATAATAACAAGGGTGTGCATCCAAAACAACAAACAAACAACAAGGATCTCTAGAGAAACGGATGAAGCATAAATCCTACCTCTCTTGTCTTTGAACAAGAAACTATTCCTTTGCCTTTATCTAATAGTTCTGAACCACCTATAACATTATAAGGCAAAGACAAAACCAAACTAAGCATGCATAATCAATAACCAAATAAATACCCTATTTTCTTGCCAATTTCACTCACCAAACCTATCAGAAACTAGTGATCAAATGTCGTAGCTTCCTCCCTTTTGGATACGTGATGTGATAGCCAAGAACTTAAGAAGATTCAACCTGAGTTATCATCCTAATTAACTGTACATATTTCGGCACTAAGCATAGGACATAAGACAAATTGCGATTTTATGCATACAAGGTGTAAGGGTTGCGATTTTATGTTAACAGAGGAGGATTAGGTGTTTATAAATTGTACAATCAAAAGAAACAAGATCAGAATCCAATAGGTTAATCAAGTGATCAAGATAGGCAACAATAGAGCAAGGGTAGGGCATACTGATTTCATGTATAGAGAAGATTCAAAGGATGAATTCATGATTTTACAACATGAATGGATGCTAAAAAATCATGCGAATAAGAGAAACAACAATAGAAATCAACTGAAGGCAGATTCACACAATTTTGAAACCTAATCCCGCCGAATTATGACCTAACTTATGATAAAGAAAAAAAACCTTTAGAAAAAAAACCCAATAATTTTGGAAATAGGACAGTAAGAGCTTTCGAACAAGCTATTATTTGCTGGAATCCGACAAACAATGAAAGAGTTATGCTACTTTGAATTTCAAGTAGATTTTGGCAATCCCATCGAATTACGACCTAACTTTCAACTAATAAAAACTAACCTTAAGACAATAAACCCATAATTTTTAGAAAGAGGACAGAAATAGATTTCCAGCAAGCTATTATTTTCAAAAATCCAACAAAGGATGAGAGAGTTATGCTTCTTTGAAGTTCAAGCAGATTTCGGCAGCAATAGGGAGGTGTAGGTTTTTTGTTTGAACGAATTTTGTGTATTTTCTATGTAAGATTTAAGTATGGTCAGGTTCCTCTTTATATAGGGTGGTTATGGGATTAATTTTCCTACTTTAAAGGCTAGATTAAAGTAAAATAATTATCATAATTAAATTTTGTAATTATCCTTCCTTAATTTTATAAATTTTATTTTCTAGAGTAATTATCAACCAATAAAGAACCAAATTTAAGGAAATTAATACCAGAAATAATTACAAGATATTCCTTATCAATTTTAGCCATTACACTTCTTTTTCTTTAGAGGAAAAATGGTTTTTTCACTTGCACTGGCTTCTGGGACTCAAAATTCGGGGTTTCACATCCTTCCCTATTTATAAGAATTTTGTCCTCGAAATTTTAGCACAAGTACCTAAGAAAATAGGTAAGGAAATTTTGCAAGCATAGATTCCTCAACCTCCCAAGATTATTCCTCGGTTTGGCCATTACACTAAACAACTCGTACCATAGGCACGTTTTGACTGCGAAACTGACAAACTAACCGATCTAGTATGGCAACTGGTGGTTCTTTGAGCACATGAGCAGGGTTATTTACATACTTTCTCAACATTGAAACATGAAGCACGTTGTGAGTTCTTTACATATTTGGAGGTAAGTCAAGTCGGTATGCAATAGGGCCAATCCTCTTGACAATGTCATATGAACCAATGTAACGAGGTGGTAGCTTACCTCGCTGCTGGAAATGAAGGACTCTTTTCAATGGGACGACCTTCAAGAACACTTTGTCACCTACCTCAAATTCCAGCTCCCTTCGTCGATTATCAGTGTAGTTTTTCTGCCGATCCTAGGCTATTTTTAGCCGTTGTCGAATCAAGTTCAACTACTCCATTGCTTGATCAATTAATTCTGGATTGTCTAGGTGTCTCTCGCCTACTTCACTCCAGAAAATGGGAGTTCATATAGTGCTTGATAAGGTGCCATACCGATGCTTACATGAAAACTATTGTTGTAAGCAAATTCTGCCAATGGTAGGCATCGATTACCCAGATGGCATCGTATCCTTGGTACAATCTAGGAAAACCAGTCACAAAATCCATTGCGACATGCTCCCACTTCCATTCTGGAACTGGAAGTGACTATAGTAAACCTACGAGTGTTTGATGTTCGATCTTTACTTGTTGACATACGAGGCATCGAGCAATGAACTCAGCAATGTTACGCTTCATGTTCGGTCACCAATACTGCTCTTTTAAATCTTGGTACATCTTTGTGCTACCAGGATGGATAGCAAACTTTGAACTATGCATCTCAGATAAAATAAGAGTACGAATATCAACATCTTGTGGAACACATACCTGGTTTCTGAAGACAAGAACTCCATCATCTCGTACTCTGAAATCGTGAGCTATGGCATCAACACGATTAGATAGTTGCTTCCGAACTTCAATCAGTTTCGGATCTTTTGGTTGCTGATTCCAGATCTCATCAATCAAGGTAGGCATGACTTCAATTCCTACCAACAAAGAACCAGAATAATCAGTGCCAAGATGCATACGGGTAGCTTTTAAATCCAGCAACATTGGCATGTATTAGGAGCACATGTAAGCCAAAACCGATGGAGGAGGAGGATGAAACTTTCATTTTAAGGAATCAGCAACAACATTTTCTTTTCCAGGATGATATTTGATGATCAAATCGTAGTCTTTAATCAGCTCCACCCATCTTCGTTGTCTCATATTCAATTCCTTTTGCTTGAGGAGGTACTTCAGGCTTTTGTGGTCGGTGAAGATGCGGCATGTCTCGCCATATAAGTAATATCCCCATATTTTTAATGCAAAAACCACGGCTGCAAGCTTCAAATCATGCGTAGGATAATTGCTTTCGTGCGGTCGCAGTTGTCGGGAAGTATAGGCGATGACTTTCCCATCTTGCATCAATACGCATCCAAGTCCGGATTTCGACGCATCGCTGTAAACCACGTACTCTGTCCCACCGACTAGTAAGGTAAGGATAGGTGCGGAAACTAACTGATTTTTCAGTTCTTCGAAACTTTGCTGGCATCTCTCGTTCCATACGAACTGCTCGCCCATGCTTGTCAATTTCGTTAATGGTCCAGACAGCGATGAAAAATTTTCCACAAAGCGATGGTAGTATCCTAAGCAAAGGAAACTGGGACTTCAAATACAGTTCGCAGGGGTTCCCAAGCAACTACGGCTTCAATTTTCTTCAGATCAACAAGGACACCTTGGGGGAAACAACATGGCCAAGGAAACCAACTTCGCATTACCAGAATTCGCATTTGGAGTACATTGCGAACAACCGTCGATCCCTTAAAATATTCAGCACAATCCCCAAATGCTCAGCATGTTCTTCTTCCGATTGTGAATGAATCAGAATGTCGTCAATGAAGACTAACACAAATCTATCACCACATCAGGGCTAGCTCCAACATCAGTTAGGGTGTATAGCCTCGTTGGTTTTGGTTGCACTTCACTTGTGGATCCGTTGGGTGGTCCTCCTGGTATGCGTGTTGGTGGCTTAGTGGGGTTGGCATACCCACCTCGGCCTGCGTTTGGTGTGCCTGTGATATGCCTTGGTTTCGAACAGTCCCTCTAAACATGTCCCATCTCGCCACAATTTTAACATTATTGTGGCTGCGGATTCCATGTAGATCCATTAGAATTCGGACCAGAAAAATTCTTCCTATTGTGACCTCCATTGTTTTTCGGAGGATAGGACATCAAAGGATAGGGTCCAGTGCGCCGATTGAATTTAAAAGTTAGCCTGAAAGATCCACCACTTGTGGCTGCGGATGGCTTCCTACTTTGCACGATCTTTTCAGTTTCAGCAAAAATTAGTTATTGGAAATTATGCACCGCTGTTGTACCAATGATGGTTTTGAGTTCAGTACTCAGCCCATCCTGGAATTGTCTTGCAAGCTGGTACGGTGTGCGATCCTCCTCTAGTGCAAATCGGGACAACTCCTTTAATACTTTCTCGTATTCTAGCACCAAATGGGTGCCCTGTTCAAGCTTGTAGAAAGCTTATTGCTGAACGCTTTTATGGAATCTCGTATAAAACCTTTTGTCTAACTCATACCGAAATTCTTCCCAAGTAGGGAAACGATTTTCGAATCGCAAACTCATAGTTGTCTACCATGCAAGGGCTTCTCCCTCAAGTAGGAAAGTGGCGTAGCAACCTTGTCATCATCCGAGATACGCATGAACAAGGACACTCGGCATAAGGTGTCTATCTATTCATGAACGACAGCAACTCTGACTGAACCACTCAAATCTTTGCATCCCAATTGTCGAGCTTCCTTCAACAATTTTGTAATCACAGGACTGTACCTAAGCTTGAAAAATGGTGAAAACAACAGGATGAGATTACAAGAATCTCAGTACGGTCACAGCATCATATGATATACAGAAATCTTAAACAAACATCTCCAAAACTACATCAGATCATCCTTACTCATCTAAGGATATCACGCAATTCAAGAATCAATCAAAAGGGTTAAGGCTGAAGGTGGACTACAAACACTTCCAAAAATCAGAAGTACACAGGCAGGAAAACACATCAGATTACTCTCAGCAGTAGGAAAAAGAAAGGTCATCCCCTTCCACCTGTGTTGTCCAACGCTTTGCTGCACAAAGGGTAAAAGGTTAGTATACAAGCTAATCAGCAAGTCTATTCATCTTGCCAGCACACATGACAAAGCATTTAGCCAGCACACAGGACTAGGCATCCTAACCAGCACACAGGATTAGGGAATCTTGCCAGCACACAGGATTAGGGAATCTTGCCAGCACACAGGATAAGCATCTAGTCAGTATATAGGACTAGGCATCTAGCCAGCACAAGCTAGGGATTGCCACCTGTACAACTCTCATACCAGTAATAGCCTCCCCTCTCTCATGAAATATCAGCGCTAACCCTAAATGGCCACCGAAAAAGGATCTTGACACTCAAACAAGCACACACAGGCAAGCACAAAGCATAATACCATAACAAGTTATCCTCAATCATGTCAGAATGGAATTAGCATGTTCAATACACACAACACATGAAAATTAGGCACACATAACCTATCGTAAGGGTTTGGTATAGCCTAAGTAATCATAGCTTAATCCGCAATTCATGTATACACCAAACAATCAATTCGCATGCAATAATAATAAGAGTGTGCATTGAAAACAACAAACAAACAACAAGGATCTCTGGAGAAACCGATGAGGCATAGATCCTAGCTTTCTTGTCTCTGAAAAAGAAGCTATTCCTTTTCCTTTATTTAATAGTTCCGAACCACCTATAGCATTACAAGGAAAAAAAAACCAAACTAAACATGCATACTCAATAACCAAGTAAATATCCTATTTCCTTACCAATTTTACTCACCAAACCTATCAGAAACTAGTAATCAGATGTCGCAGGTGCCTCCCTCTTGGATGTGTGATGTGATAGCAAGAACTTAACAAGATTCAACCTGAATTATTATCTCAAGACTTTTCACTTGCACTGGCTTTTGGACTTCTAGGACTCAAAATTCGGGGTCTCACAAGACAGACAGTCAGGAATTAGTGCAAAGCCACCTTAAGATTTCTTTTGTGGTTTCTTGTATCTATGTACATGATATTTGTTTTCCTAGTTTGCACTTATGCCATATTGTAGACAGAGAACTAAAATAATGGTAAATATGATGTAATTCTAAGAAATGGTAGCATGACCAAGTTCTAATGTATACATCACGATATCTCCTGGAATGACATTGTATCTATCCTTTATCTCTGCTGTTTATTTTATTAATATTTGTATTTGTTACCATTTTTGCTGTTAAATTCTTTCTAGCATGTTGTCTTCTATAATGACATCGCTTGTCCTTGCTCAAATCCGTTACTTATTCTTGCAAAAAAATGTTTGTTAATACTGTCTCTGCAATTCATTATTTCTTTTTAGTCTTGTAAACTTAGTATATATGCTGCTGCAAATTAAGGTTGTGTATATAGTGAGCCTACGGCGATTTTTGTGCAAAATTTTTGGATTTCGAGGCATGAGAATGTGTAAAAAATATTGTACTCATAGTAGTTTCCCCCGTAAATCTTGCTAACCCTAATCGAGATGGTTGAACAAGTTCATTCCTAGGGTTTCCATTGTGTACTAACCTAGACAATTGTTTTATAGTCAACTCCGTTATTAGTTATTCTACCACTAGCCTTGTAGGTATATTGTATGTATTTTTGTGTGATGTGGTAGGTTATATAATGAGCCTACAGAGACTGTCATGCAATTTGTAGGTTCTGAGTCGTGATAGTTAGTGTACTAGTGGAATCGACTTCTAAGTGAAGTCCATCTGTCTTTCATTGTTTGTTGTTTCCTCATTTTCTGTTAATCTCTTAAAAGGAGTCAGTATCGATTCTAATTTCTATTGTATTGCTGTGTGACATTTATATATTGAATGTAAGCCTTTTATTATGTATTTACTGTTAGTCTAGGCCACAATTATTCTAGGAATCATCTCTTTGCCATAATAGCTCTATCTGGTACTTCTAGATTTGTTATGTCCTTTGTATGATTGGATTTCTTCTTCATGAGATTCACTTGAAACCTAACATGACTTTGAATATCTTGATTCATTGTTGTACATGTGCATTGCACATTGTAAGTAATGTCACCTTACAAGTACCACTTGAGTGGATAATAGTTGGGTCTTGGGTTATAAGAAGTTGGTCAAGGTTGAGTTGTTCGTTTAAACAAGGGGTCATTGCATCCAATTACCATATTGTCTTAGAACCGATGATGTGGCATTACGTAAAAGTAGAGTGAACTTCCATAGAAGAGTTATATAAATGAAAATTCCTTCCTAGTAAATCATTTGAGTCAGGGAAACTATAAATATATATATTGACCTTGATTTGAGATTCAAAGTCGAAGAGCAAGAATGATTGTTTGATTAATCTACATTGAGATTTATGATATCTATAGGTAATCATGGGTATAGCTGAGATTGGGCGTTTTCTTTTAAGTTGGAATTGATGTGGAGCTGGTTTTAGCATATTGAACTTGTAGGTATTATGTACTTCCTTTAAACCCAAGTTGGGAATAAGTATTTTCTCTTTGAGCCTATGTCTGATATTGACTATAGCCTCTCCAGATGACAGATATTAACGTTCTTTGAGTGCTTATTGTTTTGGTATTGTGTTTATTGATATACTTTGCGGTTGTGGATGCAATGAGAATCTATTGCATTGTTAGAGAATGGAGTAAACATTATGTCTGAGGTGCAATGAGCTCACATTGATCCTTTAATTATGCAATAAATGAAGAGAATATACAATGATATTACACTATTGCGTATGAGTAAATTGACATGGTGTTAGTATATATAATTGGTTAAACTATGATTTATGATGGTAAATGTAACATTGATTTATATAGAGGATAAGGAGGAATTGTATATACCAAGTTATGATTTGGTTAGAAGGCAAGTTGATCCCTTGAAGTTTATGGTTATACTGATAAACCTATGCTAAATTTAAGTCATACATTAAGAAGAATCTTGAATCAGGAAGTTAATGCTTTGATATACTAGACAATTTGATTTTTTAACCAATATTTATCTCGGGAACCCTAAGCTTTCATTTTCTATGATGGAAAGAACTGTAGATAAGTTCAGTATAAATTATTAATGTTGAAATCACTTAGAAAATATTATTGTGATTATAGCTTTAAACCTATAACCTTTGATGCATGATGAATTTTGGATAGAATTTAAATGAAGTGTTATAGAGTTAAGAATCTATTATCTAATAAGTCGGTATGAGACAAGATTAAAGGTGGAGAAGTGCAGCGAAATTGTGGTGATTAATGCCTTAAACTGTCAATATGGTATGTTGATATTTATACTATATACGATATATGTTATAATCTGAAATAAGGATGTTAAATGTTGTTAATTCAAAGTATGAATAGAAGGGCACTATATTCTAAGTTTTCTCGGAAAGGGCAGTTTTGATATAAACAAGTTTTATGGATAAAACATTTTATAAAGTGGATAGAATGTGAGGCTAAGGGGAAGTATGTCGTTACATGAGAAATGAAATCATTTAAGTGGAAGCCCAATACAATGCCATTTTGACATTGGTACCGGTTCTTCCCCAGAGATCCCGCCACCATTTTTATAAATTATAACCGAGGAAAAATCAAGTTCGGGGGTATTCGTATTATGCCCCGAAAAACAAATCTCTCTCCCTATTCCTATGTACTATGTTCTCTTGAATCCTTTCCGATTGATTTCATGCAAAATCCGGTTTCTTTTCACTACAAATTGGTGAGTTCTTACAATCCGGAATCTGAGAATCCATCTTATCGGTTTGTCCATTTTTGTTTATAAAACTCACTGATTTTTGCAGAGTTAGGTTCTAAAACGTGTAGGCACACTGACTTGGAGTATGTTTTATTGAGTATAGTCATTTGTGTTGAGGATTAGATATTCTAGGGTTTCTGCATATTTTCGTCGTTTAGTGGCTGAAGACAACCTCAAATGACATGTTGTTTCGCATGTTGCCCGAGGCTCTCTTCGTTTGACGAGTCATCTAGTTTGGGTAACGGGCGATGTGTCGCTCACTAGTGAGGACAAGGTTGGTCCAAGCCTGAGGCTCGAACAAGGTGCGGCACGCCTAGGTTGGGACGCGTTTTACCCTCTAGTGCTTCAGGTTTTTGGCTTGGATTAATAGTTTAGTGACACATGGCAATATCTAGTGGTATCAGGTGTCAAGTAGACTTTTTGTTTGACCAAAATTTAGAAAATGAATAAAATAGAAAGAAATTTGGGAAATAGTTAGAAATTGAGAAAAATTTTAGAAAAATTACATAAAACACAAAATTTTAGGTGGAGTCCAATAATGTTAAAGTTTGCTAGATTTTCATAGGATTTGATGGGCCAAATAAATAGAACAACATTAGAAAAAATAACAAAAAATAGAAAAATTATCTGGATTGATCCCGAATTGGTTCGTGATTAGAGACGTGCTAGGATGTAATCCAATTTGTGTTATTGAGAATTTGGAAATCTCCATTGACAAGTCAATTTGACTTTAGGGCTGTCCAGCCACGAGTATCTATATGTCAGAAAACAAGTTAGTGGAAATCTTCCTTTTTTCCCTTAATTAAAATTCGTATTGGGCTTTGGGCTTTTTTTGACTAGTCATAGGCCATTAGGGAAAATTGACAGCCTTTAGGGTTGCTCGTTCTATGACAAGGCCAATTTATTTATTTTAAAGTGGGTTACATATGTTTGGAGCTAGGGGTATAAATACCCTACCTAACCCTCAAAATCTCTACTAGTTCATAATTTTTTTGACAGTCGTCTTTCTCTTCTCTCCCTATACATGTGTTCACTCCTCTCCCTAGGGATGCATGCGATTTTCTTTTACTTCCATTAGACTATGTGCACAATTCATTCTGTTCTTCTCATATTGTGTGCATGGTTTCATCTTTTTTCTTTGGATTTGATGCATGACTGATTCCTTCTCTTCTTGCTATGTGTGTGTTTTTCTTTCTTGGTGTGCATGCACGGATGATAATGTCTTTCATTTTCTTGATTTGCAAGCACAGTTTCTATTTCACGGTAAGTAGTAGTGATTTCTTTTGTTATTTTTTGTATGCATGAGTTCGTTTCTCTCTTTTAGGTATGTGTATGTGAGCCTCTCTTATTGATGTATGCACATGACTTCTCTCTCTACCTCGGGAAGCATGTACAAGTGATTCCCTTCCCCTTGGTTTACATACATCACCATCTAGCAAGGAGACCGGTTCCTCTTTTCTTTTACTATTAATTTCTATCATTAGATCCCAATCCTAATAATTTTTACAATCATATTCCACAGATATGCATAGTACTTGGTTTGTTGATGTGATTGTGAAATTAGAGCAATTGATTTAGGGATTTCTAAGGTCAGATCCCTATTTTGTGTTCGTGTATCCAAGATATCCGAGAGGTGTTAGAAGGAGTCTATAAGGTTCTCTTCATTTTTTGTTTATCGTTTTCAGGTTATCGCTTTTGCTAAGTCTATAGGGGAATGTTGCTTGCCTATATAGAGTAATATGGTTGAATTGTGATTTATTGCCTTACATTCTACAAGCTATAGCCTTATGTGACTATGTGTGATTGAAACTGGATTATGGTATATATTCTTTTTCTCGGTCTCATATAATTCTTGTATTAGAGATTATATTTATTTTCAAATTTTAAAGCTAACACTGTCAGTAAGCTTTCAGTTTTCCTTTAGCGGGATTACTTAAAAGTGATTTGTGATCCATTCCTAAAGTTTTTGGATATAGTAGAGCCCATATATTTGAGATTGTGTGTGATTGTGATTATGAACCTATTGGGTTGGCTTTCTTAACTTATATTTTATATAGTATGCATTGTATTGCAGGATCTGTAAATGTGTGTGCACATTAGATGCATCGGATATCAATTATTTAAAACTGTGTGCCTTTATTCCACCATTATCTATTGTAATGCTATGCCCCCACCTTTTTCTTTCTTGTTCAGGACTAGCTCATGAGCATATAGTCATCCTCTCCTGAGATTGAAATCCCAGATTTATTAGGGTTGGATTATCGCCTCTACACAACACGTTTGTTTACTTGGCACTTTTCTTTTAGACATATTTCACTTGGATTTGGATCGTATTATGTTTTTTACTATAAGACTTGAGTTGTGGGTTTATAGCCCAATTTCCTCTCTAGGCTTATAAATTGTGGACGTGGCTTTATTTTGAGAATAAAGTCTTCCACTAAGTTTTGTTTACTCTGTTACTTGTGAATATGCAAGGTGTGTTTTAATAAATGTCATGCTTTTCATTGGTCCACTTAATGGGTTGGTTGGGATTGCATAGCAGTGAGGGTCCCATTTTCAGGGAGCAGGCCTTTATATGGTTAGTACAAGGGTATGTTTTTTTGTATGTGTATTTTTTTTGAAAAAAAATTCATTTTAAAGACATGTTTTGAAAGCTACACTATATGCATTGAATATACATACTCTAGCATAAAATGTTTTGAATTTTGCATTACCTTAGGCTCACCCGCTATTGTGTATTTGTTCAGTTTGAGAAATGGCTCCTAGGACACGCATTATTGTTGCTAGACACTATTTAGGTCACAGACAAGGTAGGAGTGGAGAGTCCATATAAGGGTCCGTAGGGCCAGGTAAAGGGATAGATCAGCTAGTGGATGCACTAGCTATGTAGGTAACAGGCAACACCTGTGGCCCATGATCTAATATTACATCAAGTGTTAGCTGCAATGCAGGCGACTTATCAGCAGTTAGTCCAGGTATGAGTAGCTCAACAGCCATAGGTGCAGGCAACGCTATTTCCAGCTCCAGCAACACTAGTGGCATTGATGTAGCTACCACCCATAGCTCCAGTCCAAAATTAGGGTGCAGAGAGACTGCCTATCGTGATATCCAAGTTGTTGAAAGAAGCTTGTTAATTTAGATGTTAGAGTTTCACAAGGAGAGTTGATGTGGGAGTTGCTCAGGAATGGCTGGACATGGTTTGTAGATTTACCCAGGCATTATGGATTTCAGAGGTGGACAAAGTTGCCTTAGCTACTTTTTTGTTTCAAAAGGAAGCCCACACTTGGTGAAACTCAGTAAGTTTGAACTATTGGGACCAGCAGCCAACATGGGACCAGTTCTTGATAGAGTTCAACAACCGGTTCTATACTTAGTATCATCAAGAAAAGAAGCTGACACAATTCTACAAGCTGAGATAGGGCTCACGATAGGTGATCGAGTTTGAATCTGAACTAGGAGACCTAGCTCGTTTTGAGAATAAACTCTTCCACGTAGTTTTATTTACTCTATTGCTTGTGAATGTGCCAGGAGTGTTTTAATAAAAGTCATGCTCCTTTTTCTTAAAATTAAACATGCATTATTTTTTAAAATGCATTTGAAAAGTCAAATTTTCCATGTAAAATTCTGATTGGTCCAATTGTTGGGTCCGTTAGGATTGTATAGTAGTGAGGGTCCTATTTTCTGGGAGCGAGTCCTCACACTTGGTAAGAGTATCCTCCTTATAGGAACAAAAGACAGTGGGTGACGGTTTGAATCCTAGTGGTAGCAGTTAAGGATTGAACATTAGGGATTCGCAACTGCCTAGGGAACCCAATCATGCATACCAAACCCTAAACATGCACATTCATTAAGGAACGAACCGAATCATCAAACAAGCAAAATGATCTCTGGAAAAACCGATGAGATACAGATCTTACCTTTCTTGGCTCGGAACAAGTAGCTAGTCCTTTGTCTTTATCAATAGAATCAAAACTACCTATACAATCATAAGGCAAAGACAATACCACAATAAGCATACATATTCAGAAACCAAATAAACATCCTACTTCGTTACCAATTCCACTTACCAAATCTATCAAAAACCAGTGATCTGATGTTGTTAGAAGCAACCCCTTTGGATGTGTGATGCGATAGCCAAGAATACAACAACAATGAACTTAATTTTTTAACCCAATTCGTCATGAAAATTTCAGCACCAAATTAGGGCATAATGGTGAATTGCAATTTTATACAAAAGAAGGTTAGAGGTTGTGATTTATTGATAATAAGGAAGGATTAGGTCTCAATTACCCAAACGATTAAAAAGAACAAGATCAGAAACCAACAGACAAACCAATTGATAAATTTTGACAATAATATGACAAAGAATATGGTATGCCAATTTCACATATAGAGAGGATACAAAGGATGAATTCATGATATTATATTAAGATTAGGTGCCAAACACTCATACAAAAAAAAGAAAAAAAAAACTAAAACAAATTGAAGAAAGAATAAAAAAATTGTGGCATCAATACCCTAGGAATTATGACAGCAATAAACATAAGGAAACACTAACCTTCTGTTGATAAAACCAAGATAACAAGATGAAGAATGAAAAGAGGATTCCAACGAGCTATTATTTGCAGAAATTGGATGAAAGATGAAAGAATTCTGCCATGGTTTGTGTAGGGAAGATTTCGGCAGCAAGGGGAAAGAAATAGAGTGTAAGAATTGTTAGATGATCAATCAGGGTCTCACAATAATTCATAGCAGGATATAGGCGTAAAGATGATCTGAGTATTGTTAGAATTTTGCTTTGCTTTCATTGTAATAGCTAATTTTTACATTATTTCCGATCCGACAAGAAACAAGATTAAGGTATGTATTGTGGTTGGAAGTTTAGTTAATGTATTCATTTGTTATACATTTTCTTTCCAACTCTTATTAAGAATCTTGTCTCCCAGTCATTAATCATCTATTTCCTATCCATATTCATTCTATTTTTTTCTTATGCTTAAGTTTATTAAGCAGTTCTGATCAAACTGCATCTAAGTAAACTAGGATTAGTTGGAAGACTAATTTGTATTTTGAAAAAAAGATAGAAATCCTAGAAACACTATAAATTGATAGAATAGAAATATATCTATCAAGTCTGGGGTTTAATTTGACTATTGTTTCTAATTCATCATTAGGATTAACACAGGAATATAGTTATTATTAACATGAATCAATTGATGAAAAACTTGGGAAAGTGTTATTAGATTAACATTCAAGAACTGAATATGGATTTTGGAGTAGTAAATAGGGAATCATCTTGTTTGTTTAATTTTTTTCAATTTTAGCTTTTTTTTATTCGTATTAATTCTTTATTTTTTTTTAATTCTATTCCAAAATACCTTATTGATTCATTTAACTAAGAGTTAGAATTAAGATGATTGCTTGAGTTTGAACAGATTCCCTATGGGAATGATATCTGGTAGTCCGGTACCTATACTGCTTGTTGATAATCGTATAATTGCGAGTGTGAGTTTATAATTTATGCAACATTTAGGTCATTCCAGTCTCGTTCTTTTAAAGTTTCTTAACAGGTTCGGAGTACTAATTTTACTAGTTGTATCATTCAGACTATGTAGTCCTCACCACCCCCACTACATGCCACTATAGTGGAATTATATTCCCTCTTCTTGTTACTCATTCCTTAGTCGTACTTCACTTGGAGCTTTGGTATATTCCCATACTAGTATACCATGCACAATCTTCCTTGGTGAGACACACTTATTTCCTTATATTTACCTTATATTCTTATTCTTTAAATGGAGTTTCTTTCTATTCTTCCCCAACCTCATAATAGAGTAACTAAGTGAATGTGGTCTTGGCATCACTTAAATTCTCACTAGAGATTGCCACTTTGGTATGCTGTCAAATCTGACTCAATATATACTCAAACGTGTAAAATTACTTTTACAATAATAGCTCCTTATCACATATCCACATGATTATATTCTAAAGATCTATCATTGAATCTCGACTAGAATATATTACTTCCCAAATTATCAAGCCTAGATAATTGCTTATCACAATCTTCAGAAGCCTTTACAATCTTAATTCATCATTTCAGTCTCCATCGCTCTATAAAAGCTCTTAGTTTCTTACATCAACCAACTTGATTTTCTCTATAAAAGCTCTTTTAGCCCAATCTCTTCCTCTAGTAGCACTTTGACTTCTAGTACTCACAATTTTCATTGCAAAAAAACTAATTTTTTGTCTGTAAAACGTAAGGGTTTCCCTATAGATACTCTCTTTTTAATCAATATATCACATCGTATCTTTGAAATTTGTATACACTGTGTACTTAGTGCAATATGTTCACACAATGTGTATGCATCTCAGACTCACAACAAGACCCAAGGAAAAACAACTAAGACATATGCATTTAGCATGTTTTCTTAAGACCATGCTCCACAACCACCTTATTTTCCACACTCTGGAATCCTCCAAGACATGGCAACCACTGTATAGTTACTGTACAAGCTTAGTTGTCCATCCTAAGAATATACAACAACCATAAAAGACGAGAATGAAACTTGTTACAAATTATTTAACTTTAAATGCATGATAGGCCTTAGCAACCAAATGCAAGACCTAGAAAATATGCTAAAAATTTGACGCACCACCATTAAAAGTCAGAGTCACAAATTTTCATTTGTTGCACAATTTCATAAGGAATCCCAATTTTTACAACATACATGCAAGATGTTATATGTGACTAGTCAACAAGTGTAATCCCAAGTTCTCGATCATACCTCACAATTTGCTTACAGCCCGAGGGTCTGCATTCTTGGGAAAAGCCAATATCACTTCTTCAATCTCAGCTGGCCTATCAAAAGTAGCATGACAACCCGGTGAGTGGAAGTTTTTCCTTAGAAAATTTATTCATGTTTTAACAAAGATTATGAATTATTTCAATCACACAAGTATAACTAACAATTGCACTCAAATCAAGATTACAGGCCATTTAGTTCACATCACAACAATGCATCATGACAGAATCAAGACATGGCAACGACATACACAATCCACCATGCGTAACTCCATCATCAGGGTTATACTTAAGCAAGATAATTGAACAATATAGAATCAACATCTCATTCCATACAATCACGAGAATTCAGATATCACATGAATCTTGGGTATATATTTATCCTATATTGGATTGACCATTTAATCATTACTTTCTCTTATTATCTTTGATTTTGGTTCCTTATATGGTAATTCTTTATTTTCTACATAGTCAGTATCCTTTCATATGACTCGTTAGTCATAAATATTATTGTTTATATTATCCTTTGTAATCAGCATGGTCAGGATGTCTTTAATTTTCTTTGTTTTATTATTTTAAGTGCTATTTCTATTATTTCAAGTACTATGCTTTTCCAACACTAGATTTAATACGCTTTTCATATGACTTTGAAAACAGATAAAGTATTCTTAGAATTACTCTTACAAACTCTCATACCAGCACAATACTACTATTTCCCATATCATAGTTAGTTTAGGCATAGCTCATAATATTCATAAAAATTATTAAAAAATTACCACAAAATCACACTTCATTCAGAATAAATACGCATGTGGGTTGAAAATTGCCATATCTCTAAAGAATTCTCATCGATCATGTATTTATGTATACAAATAACTCACAAATAACACATACCATACATAATCAAACTTTAATTCAATTAAAATGATGAGAATATTTAAAAACTGTCCACTTACAGTTTTGTATTCTCGATTCTATGTCTTTGCTCGAATTGTATTCGTTCTGGATTCTTGTGTCACTTACGATGCACCTACATACATAACCACATGCCAATACTTAATATCACTAATAAAACTTAATAACCTCAAAATCCACGTCCCCAGGCTCTTAAACTTGTCATAGAGGCTTCATGACTTTCCTGGAATCTAATCAAGATATTTTTCCTATATTTACTTAATTATCTAAAACTTCCACAGTTTTTATACCCATCAAAATACATCAAAACTATCCACAACTTACATCATAAGTATTCTCATATTTTTTCCTATTTTCTAAAAAAATTTCATAACTTTTATCGATTTATTTTATTTTTTCTTGATTTTTAATCAATTTTTGAATTTCCCATCAAAGTCAACATAACATGTGTCACTCTATGACACGGTCATGTGTTATCTTGGCCCGACCCAGACCTGACCTGAAACCAAACTCTGACCTAGAACCATACCTGGACCCATAATCAAACCTGAACCCGATGGCATGTCACTCATACTAGGCCTAGACGATATGTCACTCCTATGGCTTGCGGACAACGTGTCATCCACAATCATCTTCAATTTTTAGTTCATGCGAACCAGAGGTAAACCTTAAATGGAAATCTGACATTCTGTCTTGAAAGTCTGCAAAAATTCCATACAATAACTCTAAACCCAATTGTAAACTAAACCCAACAACAAATCTAGGATACCACTTAAAATCGAGCAAGATACCACTTATACACTAAAAAATTCAAGCATATGAATGGTGATTCTCACTGAAAAGAGAAAGAAAATCACCCAAAAACCATGCCAATGAACTCGTGCGACCAAGGAAAGGAGATGGGAAACAAAACTTGTAAGGACCCGAACCCGAAAACCGAGCCCTTACCGCCGTGAAACCCGGATAGACCCAACACCTGGACCAATCCGAATCCCACAAGGCTTATACGACTTTTCAAACACGATTCCCAAAAAAAATTGCAATTAATAATTATGAATTAGAGCATGACAAATTAAAAACTGACATCTGGCATAAACAGAGTCAATACAAATCCACAGCGGAAGACTTAATTCATCTGAAAATAAAATACCAAAACGAAAACGGATCCAAACAGTCAAACCCCAACATCATGAAATGGGCTTAAAGCCCGATACGTAAAAACTGGTATCCCGTAAAGAAACAAAGGAATAAAAGGTAAAGTAAGTCAATTATCAAACGAGTCAAACCGGAAATGCCAGAATTGGAAAACTGTGTAAAAAGTGTAGGTGTGATAGTCCAGCAGTGTCGTAGGAAACAAGCACACCTCAAATGCCGTCTACGGTTCTCGTACTACTCCTGAAAGGGGGAAACAACAACTGGTGAGATTATAAAATCTCAGTAGGAGTCACAACATCATATGTCCTACAGCAAACTGGATTACAACAAAGGAGGGCAACGAACGGATCATGATATAAACAAAGGTGTAACTGAACAAACATGAGGAATATGGAGTTAGCACATTCGATTTCTTACTACAAAATCTCAACCCAATAGATTATCACACAACGGTTCATATTACTGATTTAACATTATTAATCGAAAACCATAGGGGTGGACATGGTAAAACACCCCTCGAGTAACCCCCGCTAAAGGGAACCCTGGAGCCCACTGGCAGATTAATTAATTTTAAAACAATACAAAATACATAACCCGTATTGCCAGTGTTGTCCGAGACTAGGCAGAGAAAACATCACACACATCATACCTGCCTCAATATACAATACGAACCAACCTGCGAAGACGTGGCAGGTATACGTAAACATCACCCATACGACTCCCGAACAGGTAAGCAACTCTCCCCTGTAACTGGGATTCCGTTGACTTACCTCGCATTGGCCAAGCGAACATTTTTATACTGTAAATACCACACTGAGGCATATAGAAGGTTTATGAAAACAACGTCACAGTTCCCAAAAAATATACGTTTAAAATTTGTATACTTAACAAAATCCAGGTCTGAAGCTCACAATCAGAGGAGACCAACAAAGAGGAAGACACGGGCAAACGAAATGAGCTGTGAACAAAAGAAACTCGTGAAGAACGGATGCCTGTCACGAAGCAGAGGAACACGACTGGTACGATGCGCAGCTTCGGGGAGAGCAATGAAAATCAGCAGCAGCATGTAACCAGCAAGGAAGGAGAGACGAAGTGAAAGAGAAACAAGCAACTTTACAAGGAACGGTTCAGAATTCACACAAATCACGAGAGAAACTGCAAGACAAACTAGAGAAAGGTGCGCCATGGTACAAGATCAATTCGCACAAGCCTGAAGACGTGAAACAAGAAATGGATGTAGGAGGAGAACATACATCTGAATTGCTCTCACGGCCCTGTCTTACCCAACACTCACAAGAACAAAGGATGGGTGAAAATGAAAATGGAAGCTGGCTCTCCAGGTAGTAGCCTTGCACACGGCTACAACAAGAAGGAACTGGGATAAAAGAAACAACTGATAAGAGGACACCCATCCAGCCTGCACACTCGACAAAAGCACAACCGCAGCGTCCAGATGCAAGCATGCCTCGCTCAATATGCTTAAATCAGGGACTCAGTGCCGAGGAAGAAAATCACGGAAAGCACTGGTGGTGAAGGAAGATGAGACGAAAGGAAGGCTTGAGCGAGACGAAGGAGGAAGAGGGATCTCTGGACGCAAAGCTCACACGGAAGAAAATCAGGGAGAGGAATAAAGGGGCTTGGCTTACTCAACGTCAGAGAAATCTTGAAGAGGAACTAGCGAAGGAAATGGACGTAACCAGCCAACACTTGCCGCCCACTTGAGAGAAGGAGTGAAGGACATACCCGACACAGCCAGTGGGTGAGAGAGATCGATAAGGTAAGAACCACCTAAGGAGAGAGAGCAGCTGGGTTTCGGGATGTAGGAGATAAGGCAGCAGGGAAAATGAGGTTTGGTGTTATTGGTCCCGCTACCCTGAACAATTGGCTCATGAGGCAAATGGGTACAGGCACGCGTGAGAGAAGGGATCAGCAACTCAACTTGCAAACTGGAAAAGAAAAACAGGGGAAGAGGGAAAGGACTCGGGAAATCCCGAGAAAAGAAGAAGGTGTACAAGTAGTGAGAACGACATTAGAGCCAACCAAACAGGAGAAACAAAATTTAATTGGGTAATTACAGAAAGGAGATCCAGCGAGAATGAATAGCCAAGTAAACGCAAAGAATAAAAATCGCAAGACACAATACACGAATCACACATCACGAGAGCACGGTTTTATAATTAAAACAACGATAATCGATCAGGCATCACCGGGAAACAGGAACAAGGATCAATCAAAGCCATCAAAACCAATTAAAGGAAGGAATCAGAGACAATGAGGATTCACCGATCAGACTTATGAGTCATAGACTCCTACCTGATGTGCAGATGAACAACTGACAATCCCTTTTTCCCTTATTACGATTTGTGAACTCAGATGCACCTGAATCAGACCCCAATCAGATAAACTCATGAACTTAATCAAAAATACACAAAGATACTCCTTACCGTACCCTCTCCGATCTACAGAATTGGAATACGATCTAACTATGGAACCAGGAAGGGCTGCAGACGCCAGATTGGAAAAGACGTGTAAGAGAAAGGAGAGCAGGGAACAAAGTGGTTACTGACTGTCTGTATGAACGTGTGTAGGGGCAACAACTGAGTAGGTAGATGGGTTTTAAAAGGTGTATAAAGGGCTGGGCCATAGGTGAGTTACGGGGCCTAGAACCAACACACAGACATCTATAAGGCCCTCGAGAAGCATACGGGCCCGGAAACAAGCCCGGGTCCGATAGGGGCAAAACAGTCATTTTCCTTCCGTCTCGGTTTTCGTCCCGATCGACCCGATAAATATACACGTGGACCACTAATACTATGCTGATTGGACACCCGATTGGAAAGGGGTTTCACAAAACTAGACCTTTTTAGGGCTGGACACCAAATGGCAAGCTTCCCGATTTTTTTTCGGCATATACAGCTAGTGACGGTGGGTCGACAGGAAGAAGCAAAACACCGAACAGAACAAACGGGTTCTAAACTCGACAATGACATGACACTGTTTCATCTCCTAATGAAATAATGTCATTTCAAGTGAAACGACTCACCTCATCCAACAAGCATAGGTTGGATAAAATTGTAGGCCTCACTGCCATTTTGACCAACCTTGGTCAAAATGGCGAAAGTCATAGCTTTTTGACCTCACTTTCCTTTTCTATGTTTCTAATAATATTATAATACTATAGATACTATTTCTTTTAATATACTAAATATTTGATAGTTTATAATAACTTGTATACTTACTAAAAAAATATCCCAAAAATATCATAGACTTCTTATGATTAATACAGTTTATTCAAATTGAAAAATTATTTTTCCCTTATATATGATTTATTAAAAGTAAAATATCATATGATAATACTAAGAAAAATGATAATAATTATAAATATCCTTTCAAACATTCCTGAAACATTTATATACTCTTTTACCCCATAAAAAAGCCTACCCATGGGTTTAGATCACCTAGATCTCTCTTTTACTTCATCTCTTTGATTTTTATTTCATATATATATATATATATATATTTATGTATATAATATCTTGATTATTTATAATTATTCTTTAAAGAGATAATAGTTGATGATCTGTTTCTAACACTGGTTATACATTATGATTTTGGTTCAATTTAAAGACAATTATGGTTTAATTGTGTTAATTAAGTGAACTTTTTAATTGTTTGTTGAGTATTGTGGTTGAGCAGGCTTAAGCAGAATTTTAACGACAAAAGCAGTGTTTTCAAGTGAAAAGAACACTAGAATAATTGTCAAGATGATTGGGCTCTCGAGCATGACCACCAATTGGTCGGTGTAACGAAGGAGTAATGTCGAAGCCCAACCAACTGGTCGGTTCATAGTGTCCCAGAAGCCGGAGCTGAACTGACCGGTCAGTCAATCAACACTGACCAGTTAGTTCATCAGACAAGAAAATTCATGGATGTGTCGAACATCAATAGACCGGTCATTTCACTTACACCGATCTGTCAGTCATACGAAATCCACACCAATGATATCAGATAAAGACTATCGACTTATTTTTAACTATAAAATAGATGTCAGGGTTTTATTTTTTTGTCAAAAACTGTATGTTTTATTTGTTATCTTCAGAACGACTCTCGATCTATCAGAAATCAAGACTGCGGTATGTTTGTTTGACTTTTAATTAATCCCTAGACTATTTGGATTAATTATTTCTCTTCATCTTTTGCAAATCTTGATTTACTGACGTAAAATTTGGATTCAAATCTGCTGTATTCTAATTACAAGTTCGTAACCCTATTTCTAATCTTGACTAATTAACAAACCTGACCAGTTTGTCTACAAGTGAGTTAAATTAATTTCAGAAGAACAAATAAACCGCGATAATAGATTAGAAGTCCTAGAATGATTGTTAAACTTGATTTAAAAGGAATATATCTACCAAAACTAGGGTTTATACTGATTGAGCAAAATGATTTAGAAGCTTAATTATCATAGGAATATAATTAATTAGGAGTTTGAATTAGCTCTTAGTAGTCTGGAAGGATATTAGGGGATTAAAAGATGACCAAGAATAGATTACAGAACATTAAAGTTGAACAGTAGTTGGATTCATTCTCAAATTATCTGACAACCCTAACTTTAACATCTTACTAGTTAACTTAGGTTTTAGATTTAGTTTAATTATAATTCTTTATTCGATTCATTTAACTAGAATAGTGGATTAGACGAATTGATTGGTTTTAAGTGAATTTCCCTATGGGATCGATACTTGTTTGTTTGATCTATAATATAAATTATCCCCTTATGAGTCTCAAAGGATGGATTGGAGGGTCTTAATCATCTAAATGACTTGGTTCTCAAGGTTTGATAGTTACTGGGATATGAAAAGACAAAATTTCCCTTAGGTACCAAGTTCCAAGAAATACACTATTTGAGATTCCTTCGGAGGTGTCAGAAGCCAAGAAATACACCTATGAGTCTAAATTACTCGACCGGAAGAGATTTACATATGATATCATAATTGAATGCTCTCGATCTGAACATTTACGTTCTAATCTAATGACAACTATCTTCGGTTAATCTAGTCCATTATCCATACTCAACCATTTCAATAATGTCCATATATTTTCATAAGCTCTTGACCCATAGGTTATGAGCACACCAAATTACTATTTATTGGGTTACTAGGCCTAAGACCCAACCCTCTAAAATACGAGGTCTCACACATAATATGAACACACACATTATTTAAATTAATTATTTTATTATTCTTATTTAATCTCAACTATTATCTCATGCCAGTAATTAGAGCAAATAAAGTGAAGGTTCGATCCACTTATGGGTTTTTATCTTGAGAATGACGATTATTGTTAGTAATCATAATAAATTAAATTATATCGCTAAAACTTCTTAAAAAATTCGCCAATGACTAGAAGATTCAATAATCGTCATTGAATAAAAGATTCAATCAATACCAGAAAATCATTTTTCTCATAATTCCATAACCTTAAAATATAACTTAGATAAATCATAATAAATTAAATTATATCTCTAAAAATTCTTAAGAAATTCACCATTGACTTTCAACCCAAGATCTCAAATACAAAAATCATTACTAAAATTTATCATTTTATTTTTTGATCACTAATCACATAAAAATAATAATTTCTTATTAATTATATTAATTCCCTAAAGATAAAATTTATCTTCTAAAATATCAAAACCGAGCTATGAGCCTAGTATCGATCCATGAATGTGAGCTAAGACCCACTAACATATACAAATTCATGATTGAGCTTTCGGCCCAAGTAGGTTGAGATTTTCAGGATCTTACTCCTACTCACCTTATAAAAATTTCATCCCCAAAACTCGTTTACTGTGAGATTTTTCTCTTTGTGAGAGTTTCATCTTAACTGAATTACAACTGCATCCTCTTCATTCTCTACATCAAGTGTAATTATACTTTGTCATTAATTGTATATTGCTTTATTCATAACCTAGAATGCAACATCCATTCACATTCCCTTTATCTTTTATATCAATCTTAATTAGCTCTTCCATAATATTTTCAACGGGTTACTAATTTCAAAATCTTAACTACAATGATCACATCGGATGATACTTTTACCCTTGTTTACTTTAAGAACCCATTGTAGGTTCTTTCCGACATTAGAATCATGATCTGTATAGTAACATTAATGTCACTAGTTAACACGAAACTCGTAGAGTCACTAATTCAATATCGCACTTGTAGTGATCACACTTAGATAACTACTTCACAACTAATTCACATACGAATCCATCTCCAGTTCTTTTCAATTTGTAAGCACCATGCTTTGCTGCGCTACTCCACTCTTATCTTCGCTTTTGACTGACACATTCAAGGATTTATTCTTTAAATCTATAATGCTTCAGTTCATTGTGTTACACATTTTATCTTAGCAATTGATATCAACTGATTTATCATATCAAAATAAACATTACATCCACATCAGTGACATCTTAGGATGTAATCTCTCACTACACTTCTTTATTCTCGATATGAATCAGATTTTCTTGATTACCATAAAATACGGAGAAAACCAGTAAACATAAGTCAATTTTATATACTCAAAGGCGAGTACTAAGCCATCAGAATCACAAGTGATCCATTTTCGTATTGATGAGTCAGTAAAGACTCCTGTCAGTATCTATATGAATTTTTAAATCATTAAGAATAATAATCATCATTCTCAACATAAAAAATACTAATAATGATTAAAATGTTATAATCCCAAACTACAAAGTATACCATTATTAATCTCATAACTCTAGCTGTTCGTCTGGCTAGTTAGCCTCTGTATAGGCTATACACCTATGATTCACACTTATAGGTTCTTTATAACCAAAATCCATAATTGGATAAACCCACCGGTTAATCCTTTATCAGACATACTCTTCCTATTCCTTACCATATACAATTCTTAACCTTCAAATTTGGGGTGTAAATAGTTAATCAGGTAGCCTATATTCCAAGAGCTTTTTAATTACAAAAAAGGCTACAAGGTTTCAAAACAATATTTTCCAATACTACACATACAATCCATGCATGATGAACTATATCATCTATCATTCATATCGATCGATATGTAAATATGCACTCGATGCTTCAATGTTTTTGACAATGTGCATTTCGTGTGCTAATAAACATATAATACACTAATAATATAATACATGGCACCCATCGTCTTCTAACTATACAAAATTATTAAAAATTCTCTATGAGTTAACATCTACGGGCTCACCAAAACATAGCCTATGTTAACCATCACCTTGGTATAAATTATATAACTCCAACTAGGATTCAATAAGGCAATATCATAAGATTTTTTCTGTGCATCAACTCGATCACAAACTAAACTTCTATCTTCGGTGGTATACCAACAACATCATTTGGGATAACGTACGGATAGTCACTAGCCATTGGAACTTGATTCAACTTTGGTAGTTCGGCTAACATATCCCTGATATGGGCCAAAAATGCTATGCAACCTTTGCTGATCATCTTCTTTGTAGTTAGCCATGAAATCATACATGCAAGCACAACACACCTATCCCCCTCAAATCAGTACTCAGGCCGTTTGAAAAACTGAACCACATACGCTTATTAAAGCACTCCATTCGAGCTCAATAGCATGCTAAGCAATCCATGCCAAAAATAACATCCAA
Organism: Passiflora organensis; assembly: GCA_019739055.1. Taxonomy (NCBI): domain Eukaryota; kingdom Viridiplantae; phylum Streptophyta; class Magnoliopsida; order Malpighiales; family Passifloraceae; genus Passiflora; species Passiflora organensis. The sequence continues at coordinate 93,015 of JAEPBF010000040.1, read as the reverse complement.
CTCTTGGATGTCTAACGAAATAAGGTCGGCCTTGATTGCAACGGAACCCATCATCACCACACAACTCAGGTATACCTAATTGCAAGTCAACTGCATACCTAACATAGTCAAAACCTCACTCAAAGGCTCTAGAGTGACAAAGACCTGTCTAAACTCACAGCGACTCTAAAACCCACAAATGACCTATTCACTTTAGGTCTAACAAAACCCTAGCATAGCAGGAGAAAATCGTAACTATACCTGTTACCATGTCAAAGCTGGCATAAGCCTCAATGTCTATTAAGGTGAAAAGATGAGTCTATCTCGGCTGTGGTGGCTGTGTAAATGGCTTACCCGTAGGATGACAACCAAAGGGCCTGCCTGGTGCTCTGGACGGTGTTCTACATGAAGCCTGCGATCCCACATTACTATCATTCAACCTCAGGGCTGCTGGAGATTGTGAGATGTTATGCCTCGGCTTCGGAAAATCTCTAGACATATGGCCGATCTTGTTACAATTATAACACTTCCATAAAGCCAGCAAAGAGGTATATGGTGCTAATCGTACTTTGTGCACCATGGCATCAATGGTCTACTCACACTTTGAGTTGATATAACTGGCTATGACCAGGTGGTCATGTGACTAATCGCTCTGGAATAGAATTTCACCTGCTTTGTAGAATATGGTGCTATTGATCTGCTCGACCTGTGGTTATATCTCAAACCATGTCTCATTGAACCTTTGCTAGATACAAAGTCCCTACAACCCTGACTCTGATTCCTCCTATTCTGAACCATATTCTTAGCTCCAGTGGCAGCAATAACCAAAACTTGAAGATCCAAAATCGGCATCGTACCAACAATCTCTTGGATCTCATAACTTAACTCATCCTAAAAATAAAGAACTAGCTTTGCCTCGGTATAGTCCTAAGCTATCGCAAAATGAGACAACTCCCTTAACTCATTCTCAAACTCTATCATAGATTGCAAACCCTGATTTAGTTTATAAAATCTGACTACTCTTCCTGGTGAAACTCTGTGTAGAACCTATTGTTGAACTCTCTTAGAAACTAGTTTCACGATAGTTGTTGATATTCCTACCTCAAACTCATAAAGGTCTATCGTAAAACAACTTCCATCTCGAACAGGAAGGTAGCCAAAACAACTATGTCCTCCTAAAAAATCCACAAAGGCTATGTGGTCTGAAACACTATATCTAGCCACTCTTGGGTTACGACTACATCAACTGTCCCTGAAAAACTCTAGCATCCTAACTTATAGGCTTCCTTCAGTAACTTCATGATCATCACTGATATTCTCTTGGCACCCTGCGGCTGAATTGGTGTACAGGTTATTGCACCGGTATTGTTGGTGCTATAGGAACTAGGGCTAGTGCTAGCAGCTATACTAGTGCCTCAACTGGCTGCTGCTACTAAACTAATAATTTTTGTAGCATTGCCTGTATTGTTGTTAGAATCTAAAGCAATGCCTAATCCTATACTACAATAATTGCAGGTGCTGGATGAGCTACTGAGGCTACCTGAATAACGAGTGCAACCTGAGCTGGCTGGGCTACCTGTGCATTGAGCCTAGTTGGCCCTTAAAAGGACTCGTTCTTTCCACCCGGTTGATCTTGAGCGACGGTACTATATGTCCTAGCCATAACAACTAAGCAAACAACATAACACACGTAAGCCTTGGAACACACAAATAACTTAGAGATAATATGCTGGACTATAGATGTGTAGTGAGTTTTAAAAATACATTTTTTGAAAACATCTCAAAGTTAGTTTGTAAAAATGATGCTCCGATACCACCCATGTATGGACCCACTCCCGAAAACTAAGGTCCTTACTGCCATGGACCAACCTGAATTTCACAAGCCTTTTTTACTTTTTAAACATATTTCCCAAGATAATTTATATTTAATTTAGAGAAAAAAGAGTATGTCCAATAAATCATAAACATTTGGCACGAAAGTAAACAAAAACATGCGAAAGTCTTTATTAACAAAATGAAACTCAATATGAAAACAGATCCACAACTTACAAGCTCAAAACCAGAACTGGGCCTTAAGTGTGAGACCCTGATCCTCCATAAGGTAGATGTCCTAGAAGTCTGCAGGTCAGAAATGAAACTCAGGTATCGGTGTAGCTAAAATAACCATTTTTGTGAGACCCAGAACCACCTTAGAATAGATTCCTAGAAGTCTAGACAATGGTGCAGCTAAAATGACCATTTTGCTCCTAAAGAAATGAAAACGTGATGGCCAGAAATGATTATGAAGATTCTTTTCTATTTTGGTTCATTTTACTTCCTTCCTATTTCATTTCTTTCTTTCCTATTTGGTTTCTTTCCTAATCTGAAAGTTTCTAGAAAATTTTTTCCATATTTTATTCAGAATTATCTCTTAAGCATTATCCTCACTTATCTAGGCTTAAAAGTAGGGAAAATTAATCCCATAAGACTCTATAAATACAGATGATGGCCTACTTTATTCCATACACCTACATCTCCTTTATTTTTTCAAAAATACACCCTTCCTCTTCCCTCACTATTGAAATTTTCTTTCTCCCGTACCCTAGTCGAAATTCTTCATTTTCATCGGATTTCTGCGTGTGATAGCTCATTGGAATCTTCTCTTTGGGCTGCCTGTTATTACCTTGAATTCGAAAACAAAAGGTTGGTTCTTCTCTTGTATTATTCCTGCCAAAAATTTATTGCTCTATAGGTATGCCAATTTTGTGATTCCCTTTGTTGTTGGTTTTGAATCTTTTTCCTCTTAATCGTATGAGTGTTTGGCACCTTCTCCTCTTTTATTCTTGTAAAATCACAACCTATTCCTTTTTTATGTTGAAATTGCAAGTATGCTCTATTGAATCCTAGTGTTGCCGAAAGTTATACATTGAATGAAAATGAATAATCAGGTTGATTCTTGCTGAATTCTTAGCCATCACATCATACATTCAAGAGGAGCTTGCAGCTGCATCTGATCACTGGTATTTGGTGGGTTTGGTGAGTGAAATTGGTAAGGCATTAGGATGCTCTTTGATTTCTGAATTCATATGTTTAGTATTGTGTTATCTTTTCCTTATGCTTGTTTAGGTGATTTTGATCCTATTGATAGTGGCAAAGGACTAGCTACTTGTTCAGAGACAAGGGAGGTAGGATCTATACCTCGTTGGTTTCTCCAAATATCCTATTGTTTGTTTTCTGGTTTTGGTTGTGTATTGTGAATAAATTTTCTTGTGGGTTTAGTTTGTTTGCTTGAGGTTTGATTTCAGAATGCCTTAGATGATTGTAGATCTATGTACTCAAGATAGAATGCCTATTTCGGCTACACCATGTGATATTCAATTGTTGGTTGTGTTGTGAATGATTGAGGATGCCCTGTCGTGTGTCTGTACTTTCTTGGGTTTGCTTGTGCTTGTTTGTGTGTCAGGATCCTTTTTCAATGACCATTCAGGGTAAGTGACTGATGCTCCTAGGGAGAGGAGAGGCATTTACTAGTATGGGAGTCAGTGGCAATCCCCAACACGTGCATGCTGGATGCCTAGTCCTTGTGTGGCTAAATGCCTTGTCCTCTATGGTGACAAGATGCCTTGTCCTTTGTGATGGCAAGATGCCGTTATCCTTGTGTGGTTTGGATGCCTTGTCCTTGTGTGGCAAGATGTCTTGTCCTTGTATGGCAAGATGGAAAGACTTGCTGATCAATTTGTTTGCTAACCATTTACTCTTTAAGCAGCTAAGCCTTGAAAAATACAAGTGGATGGGGTTAGCGATTCAATTGTACAAATTAGATAATGAATTACCTACCTGTGTACTTCTAGTTTCAGAAGTGTTTTTAATCTTAACAACTTATATTGTTTTGGACCTAACCCTTCACTGTGCCTGCTTTTTGTTTGTTTGATCCCTTTACTAGTATATGTGATTTGATATGATTGGGAGATGTTTTTTTTGGGTTTTTATAGATCTTATGATGTAATGACCCTACTGAGATTCATGTAATCTCACCCTGTTGTTTTTTTCTCTTTTTTTCAGGCTTAGATTTATGTTCTGCCAATGGTATCAGGGTATGAGATCAAGGCTGAATGGTAGGATGATATTGCATCATATTTGCATGTTCATTTCCTTGCTAGTTGAATGCACAATTTCTCCTATTCATGTTTGCTTGATTGGAGTACTTTCTAGCTTCCAACTTCTATTCATTTCTTTCTGATTTTTGAAGCTTGCTATAAACGAATATTTGGGTTTTATGTTGTTTGACATCCCATTAGGACTTGTGAGTTATGTTCTCATTGATTTTTTATTATCATGAAAGACTTCCGTTGATGTTTTATTTACTCCATTCTATTCTAGATTAGTTTCTATGCTACAACCTTTAAAAGAACGTAATTAACTTGTTAAAATCGATCACTAGGTGACTTGAGTCTTGTGAGATTCAAATAGGACCTTTGGAGGGCATATTCAGGTTTCATTACGGTAAAGGTCCTTATAGATTGGGTTTGGGTCCTTATAATTTTTTTCCTGAAGAAATGGATACGTGATGGCCTGAAAAGATTGTGTCGAACCTTTCTTATTTTGATTATGGTATGTTGTTCATTTCTTTCCTAATTCATCCCTTTCCTAAATTGTTCTTTCCTAGTAAGTTTCTTTCCTAAATTGAGAGTTTTTAGAAGGTCAGAATTATTTCTTAAGCATTATTTGATCTTATCTAGGCTTAAAATTAAACCCTATAAATAGAGTGGCTGACCTACCCATAAACCTACACCAAGATCTTCTTTTATTTTCCAGAAAATACATCCACTCTCTCCGTCCTGATCGAAATTTCTTCTCTTTTAACCATAGCCAAAATTGATTCATCCTTCATCAGATTCTTGCATGTGATAGCATGTTGGAATCCTCTCTTTGTGTTGTCTTTTATTACCTTGAATTCATCATCAAAAGGTTAGTTTCTCTCTTTTATTATTACTACCAAAAATTCCCTAATATAAGTATGTGCCAATTTTGATTACTTCTTCTAATGATTTTGAAACTTGTTCCTCTTATTGATATGAGTTTTTGGCACCTATTCATCTTTTATTATTATGAAATTGCATCTTCTTCCCTTCTATTCTGTAAAATTGCAAGTTATGCCCTACAAACCTTAAGTGTTCCCGAAATTTGTACTTGAATGGGGATGAATAATCAGGTTGATTCTTGCTGAGTTCTTGACCCTCACATGACGCAATCAAGGGGAAGATATTGCTGCATCCGGATTGCTGGTCATTGGTAGGTTATTAGTAAGGATCTTAGGATGCCTTTGGTTTCTGATTTTGTATAATATTGCTTAGTATTGTTTTGTCTTTGCCTTACGGTTATTTAGGAGTTTCTGATACTATTGATAAAGTAAAAAAGATAGCATCTTATTCAGACCTGTAAAAGGTACGATCTATACCTCATCAGTTTCTTCGGACACTCCTTGTTTGTTGTAGTTAAATTAGGTTGTTTAATGGTGTACTAATGCTTGCGATTTGTGTGATGGATTTTGTATTATGCTTGAGTTTGTTTGAGGATACCCTGCTGGATTTCTATGTGCTTGTACTTGTTTGTGTGTAAGGAACCTCTTTCCAGTGTCCATTCCAGGTAAGTGACCGATGCTTCTAGGGAGAGGAGAGGTACGTACTGGTATGGGAGTTGTATGTAATTATTCTAGGCAAGTGCACACTGGATACCCCTATGACGGTTTGAGTCTAGATGTGTGATGCCTTGTATCTCAGTTCAAGTCTGTGTGGCAAGATGCTCTGTATCTTACTTCAAGTCTATGTGACAGGATGCCATGTATCTCAGTTCAAGTCTGTGTGGCAGGAGGACCCTTATGCTAGTTTAAGTCTGGATGTAGGGATGTAAGAAGGCCCATTGATTGTGTCTATGATTTAACAAGTTTCAGCCTATATATGTGTGTTTATGCTTGTTTTCTAATTGTGTTTATGATTTAATGGTTTCGGCCCTACATATTTGTGTGAGCTTGCGAATTGATTAAACTTCCTATTAGTATATACGTCAATCTTATGTTGGTTGGGAGATGATTGGTTGGGTTTCTGCAGATCTTATGTTTTTGTGATCCTACTGAGATTCTTGTAATCTCATCCTGTTGTTTTCCCCTCTTTTTCAGGCAAAGGTTCGTGCTTTGCTAGTGGTACTAAGATGTGAGATCAAGGCTGCGCGGTGGGACAATTGCATCACATATGCATTGAACATACTTGATGGTTTTGACTGTGCATGCTCCCTTATTAGTGTGAACTATCTTTCTGGCTTTGATTTCTGTCCTTGACTTTCTTGTTTCTGAAATTATGTTATGGATAGATGTTGATGTTTTGAGATTCCTTTGAGGCTGGTGTATTATGTTTTCACTAGTTTCCATAATTTATATAAGTCTTCCGCTGATGTTTTCTTTCACTCCGTATAAGCCAGAATATTGCTTAATGAATTTACATGCTCCAACCTTTTAAAAGCATATGAAGGAACTAACAAAATTGAAAACTAGTAAGACTTGAGCCTTGTGGGATTTACATGGGTCCTTGCGAGACCTTGTTTGGGTTTCACGGCAGTAAGAGTCCCACAACAATAAGGGTCCCACGACAATAAGGGTTCTCAGAGATTGGGTTTGGGTCCTTACATTAAACTCACAATATATATGATGTCTAAAATATAATGAATGTCTAAAAATGAAATCCAAAACATCAAAACAATTCCAAAAGGAAAAATGTCAGAAAAAATTGTGAAGGTGTAGAGTAGTGAAGATGTAATAGTCCAGCTAAGTCATCTGAAAACTCATTCCTAAAATCAAATATCTACTGTTCAAAAACTATTTTTGAAAGGGGGAAATAATAACAAGGTGAGATTACAAGAATTTCAGAAGGAGTCACAACATTATAAACTCTACAGGAGAACAACGTCGTATATAAAACAAATTATGAAATAATTAACTTTTATAATATTTTATTTATGATGCAGTTAAGGTGCACACACACAAAGAATAACAATGCATTGTATTTAGTTTTAAAAACATAATATAGAGAACCGATTTAACATATAGTACCTCATCTCTTCGAGTTCCTAGTCAACTTGATCATACAGTCAGAGTGATCAGATTGGTCCATTGTGAGCCTTTAACCAGTTGATCGAGATAATTTGACCCGAGGAATCTGAGGTGGACTGTTTGACTCGAGAGTTGATCATTGAGGTGGACACAATCATAGGAAGCCTAGGTGTGTGTCTAGTTGTCTTAGTGAGTGGTCTAGGTCGAGTGGTTGAGGTTTGAGTTAGTGAAAATTGATTGGGTTGGTTCCAGGTCCGTTTTGAGTGACTCTAGGCTCTTGAGCCGATTAACCCGTTTTGAACCTATTTATTATTTTCTAAACCTATTTATTATTTCTTAAGCCCAATTAATTAACTAAAATTTATTTTTGATGTTTTATGGCTTAAAACATTATCATGGCCTATTTGGGGCATACCAGCTCTTTTAGTGGTTTGTTTTAAGTTTTCTCTAGATTTTGGGCTCGGAGTATAAAAGGCCACTCCAACCCAATACTTCAAAATTTTTTCTAAGTATTGGACCTTCAACCCCATTTTCTCCCCTCTTTCTCTCACGCCACTCTCTCTTCTTCTATACAAAAGAAGCTCTTTCTTCCATTTTTTTTTCTTTCAAATAAACCTATTGAGCATTGTTAATCAACACATTCCTAACTTCCCAAGATAGATTTCCACTGATATTTTTAGATTGAGGAGCAAAAATTTGATTGTTCTTGGTGTTGGGAATTTTTTGGGGATTTTGTTGTATGTGCCCTAAATCTTTGTTTCCTTTAGCGATTTTAGTTCTTTTGGATTTCTTTTGATGTTTCTAAAATGTTTTGATGGATTAGATTGCTTGGAAACACCTTTTGATTCATGAGTGTATGGTTAGACTTTTTGATGACATGTTTGGTAATTTTGGGATTTTAATGATTTTGATGAAATTGATGGAATTAGTTGACTTCCTTGCTTCGGTTTGATTGTTTGTGTGTTGTTGAGGATGTTTGTTGACTGAGAAACCAAAGTGTGTTGTTGGTTGAGTTCGGAGATTGATTTTGAGCCTTGAATGTCATGTGTGAGGAGAGGATGGTTATTCCCTCTTATTGAATTGTTTGGTTTATGATATTAGAGTTTTGTTAATGTGAGTTGTTAGCTAGTCTTAGTGTTTAAGGGGTCTCTTAATCTTGTTTTCAGTTTTGTCTTTTTCATTTGCTTTTATTCATTTTGTTCTTAGTATGAGAGTCTGAATTTTTAGTCCTAAAAGTCCAAAAGTCAGTGTAGGTGAAAAAGACCATTTTGCCCCTAAAAAAAAGGATATGTGATGGCCTAAATTGGTAAGGGATGTCTAGTAATTATTTCTGGTATTAATTCTTTTTAAATTAATTCTTTATTGGTTGATAGTTACTTTAGGAAATAAAAATCCTAAGTTTAAGAGAGGATAATTACAAAATTTAATTCTAATAATTATCTTACTTTCATTAAGCCTTGAAGATAGGGATTTTAGTCCCATAATCATCTTATATAAATCGAAAGTCAGCTACACAAAAATTTTATACAGAAAACACACAAAATTTGTAGGACCTAAAAACCCTACACCTCCCAATTTCTGCCAAAATCTTCTTGAACTTCAAAAAAGCTCAACTCTCTCATTGTTTGTTGGATTCCTGCAGATAATAGCTTGTTGGAAAGCTTTCTTCACCTTCTTTCCAAAAATCTTTGTTTTTTTATCTGAAGGTTAGTATTTGTTTCTCTAGAGTTAAATCGAAATTCAGCGGAATTAGGTTTTCAGATTTTTATAATTCTGCCTTTGATTGATCTTTGATGTTGTTACCTTTATTTGTATGATTGTTTAATATCTATTCATAGTGAAAAATCGTGAATTCATTCTTTAAATATTTTTTTATACATGAAATCAGTATGCCATACCTTTGCCCTACTGCCCTATTGTGCCTATCTTGATCAATTAATTAACCTATTGGATTCTGATCTTGTTTCTTTTGATTATACATGTTATAAACCCTTAATCCTTCCTTGTTAGCATGAGATTGCAACTCCTATAACTTGTTAACATGAAATCGCAACTTGCTCTATTGCCCTATTCTTAATGCCAAAAATTGTATGACAATTAGGGATGGTAATTCAGGTTGATTCTTGTTAAGTTCTTGGCTATCACAGCACACATCCAAGGGGGAGGTACCTGCGGCATCTAATCACTGGTTTCTGATAGGTTTGGTGAGTGGAATTGGTAAGGAAATAGGGTATTTAATTAGATATTGGATATGCATACTTAGTTTGGATTTGGTTTTGCCTTGTCATGCTATATAGGTAGTGTAAAATTATTAAATAAAGACAAGGGAATAACTTCTTGTTCAGAGACAAGAGAGGTAGTGTCACGACCCGGCCCAGCGGGCCCGGATGTGTATGTACGCGTGATGGATCACAACTGCAACGCTGGGTCGGGCTTCTAACTGCATGACCGAAAAAGATGCATCTTGTTACAAATGATACCATCACACAACACATATAAGCTCAAGACCTCCCTTGCTCCTTTCCGATGTGGGATTGGGTAAGCTGACTCCCTCTACGGGCTGGGTCTCACAATCTCCTCTACTTATAGACCTCGTGTCCTCATAAGTGGAGCCAAATGTAACTGTCTTGGGCTCAAACTCATGGGCCCATACGTGAACACACAACACGACCTAAGCCCACCTGGAAGAGGGAATGAGATAGGCTCTGCTACCATTTGTCACAACCCGGTCCCCGAACCCTCGGCCTAACGGGTCCAATGTGTATGTACGGGTGATGGATCATATTTGCAACGCTGAGTCGGGCTTCTAACCACATGGCCCAAAAGATGCATCTTGTTACAAATGATACCATCACACAACACATATAATCCCAAGACCTCCCTCGCTCCTTTCTGATATGGGATTGGGTAACCTAATCTCCCCTACGGGCTGGGTCTCACAGGTAGGATCTAAGCCTCATCAGTTTCTCCAGAGACCCTTGTTGTTTGCTTGCTAATTTTGGTGCCTTTACATGTAATGTTGTAGTATGAAATTGAATTGCCGACCAAGATGCGATCCTCTAGGCTATATCGATTCCCTTAAGATAGGATATGAGTGCCTAGTTTGTATGTGTTGTGTGTATTAAACATGTTGATTGTGTGCTGACATGATTAAGGACACCCTATTGTGGTATTATGTTTTGTACCTGCTTGTGTGTGCTGGTACGTGTTGTGTGTCAGGATCTTTTTCCGGTGGCAATTCGGGGTAAGCGATGATGCTCTTTGTGAGAGGGGCAGTTCTTACTGGTATGGGAGTCGTATGGGTGGAAATCCCTAGTTGAGCTCGCTGGATGTTTGGTCCTTGTATGGCCAGAAGCCCTGTCTTTGTATGGCCAGAAGCCCTGTCCTTGTATGGCTAGAAGCACTGTCCTTGTATGGCAGGAAGCCCTTGTCCTTGTGTGGCTTGGGATGACTTGTCCTTGTGTGGCAAAATGAATAGGCTTACTAAATAGCTTGTGTGTTAACCATTTACCTTTTGTGCAGTAAGCCTTGGACAACACAGGTGGAAGGGGATGACCTTTCTTCTTCATTGCTGAGAGCAATCTGATGAGTTCTACCTGCCTGTGTACTTCTGAGTTTTTGGAAATATTTGTAGTCCCCCATCAGCCTTAGATTCGGCCCTACCCTTTTTAACTGAATTCTTGAATTGCGTGATCCCCTTTAGTTGCTAGGAATGATCTGATGTTGTTTCAGAGATTTGTGTTTATGATTTCTGTAGATCTTATGTTGTTGTGACCCTACTGAGATTCTTGTAATCTCATTCTGTTGTTTCCACCATTTTTTTTTCAGACTTAGGTACATTCACTGTTTGTGGTACCAATGTGTGAGATCAAGGCTGCATGGTGGGGCGATATTGCATCACCTTTGCATTCGTATTTCCTTGGATGCTTGCGCATACAATATGATCATAGATTGGACTACTTTTCTGTTTTTTCAAGATCCCTCTTTTGCTTGTTATGTTTTGGAATATGGAGGAGGATTTCTTACTGGTTATTTGTATCCCTATGGGACTTGTGTGTTTTAATTCCAATAATTAAATTTAGAAACTTCCGCTGATGTTTTATTCACTCTGCATAATACCAGAATGATTGTCCAATATCATTCTCCATTAGTTATTAAAAATTTAATGGGTAAGCCTGGTGGGATTCAGATAGGTTCTAGGTATCTTTGGGCTTGTTTGGATTTCACGGTGGTAATGACCTTAATCGGAGCAAAATTTAATAAGTAGGAATTAGGTCATTACAGTGCTTGATTATATAGGAGTTGTTGGTTGAACAATAAGGGAAAGGCTTTTTTTGTCGAGGAGTTCGCGTTACAAGAGGTGGGAGTTTATGTTTCATTTGTTTAAATGGAAATACTTTGTATTATTAAACTAAAATATAGTAAAATGCTTGGTTTTGAACTGAGGCCATACGTGCATTGAATGATGATCATGCTATGTTCATTTCTGTATTTGCCATGTGATTTTGCATCAACCTTATTTGTACCACCTATACATATGTTGATTGTGATTAATGCATCCTTGTGAGTAATGAATCTTTGAGTTGAGAGAGTGTCTTTGTATTTAATGATTTTGAGTGTTGGGCATGTTGATTTGGAAATGTGTATAGGTTTGGGTGAGATTTTGGTAGCGAAATTAAGAGAAAACCAATAAGAGATCCCGGAAAAAAAAATAGAGTGAGGTCATTGAGAAAAAACAATTACTGATATGAATGAATGATCGGTTGAACTTGAGTGATATTCCTGCCGAGAGCTCAGCAACTGGTCATATCAGGGAGAACAACTAGTCGAACTGCCCAACAACTAGTCATCAAGAAAGAACGACTAGTCGAACTTGAGTGATATTCCTGTTAAGAGCTTAATGACTGGTCGTATGTGTGAGACCCCAATCCTTTGTCCTAGAAGTCCATAAGCCAGTGTATGTGAAATAATCATTTTTTCCCTGAAGAAATGGATGTGTGGTAGCCAGAAATAGTATTGAAGATTCTTTCCTCTTTAGGTTGATTTCATTTCCTTCTTGGTTTATTTCTATCGTTAAATGGTATGTCTCCTAACATTAAGAGATAATTCCAGAATTAAATCCTAAAGATTATCTCTTTATATCTAGTCTTAAAAGAAGGGAAAATTAATCCTATTAATCCTATAAATATACCAGCTGACCACACATGTCCACACACAAAAAATACACAAAATCATTACACAATAAACCCTTCTTCCTTACCCTTGCTGCCAAAAATTCCTTAACACTTACCACAGCTGAATTCTTTCATCCTTCTTCAGATTTCTATGAATAATAGATTGTTGGAAACCTCTTTCCATCGCTTATCCTGCTATCTTGGTTTCATCATCAGAAGGTTAGTTCTTCCCTATATTTTCCTTATCGTAATGACCTAGAGGTTGGTACCGAAATTTTCCCTATTACCCTAACTTAGTGCCGAAATTTGCATGATGAATTGGGTTGGAAAATCAGGTTGATTCTTGTTGTGTTCTTGGCTATCACATCACACATCCAAGGGATGGTTCCTATGGCATCTGATTAGTGGTTTCTGATAGGTTTGGTTAATGGAATTGGTATGAAACTAGGATGTTTACTTGGTTTCTGAATTGTGTATGCTTAGTATGGTTTTCTCTTTGCCTTATGGTTATATAGGTGGTTTGGATCCTCTTAATAAAGATAAAAGATTAGCTACTTGTTCAAAGATAAGAAAGGTAGGATCTATACTTCATCGGTTTCTCTAGAGATCCTTGTTGTATGATTGATGTTTTCGATACATGTCCCTGTTGTTGACAGTATGCACATGCTTGGTATGATGTATGCATGAGTTGCAGAAAGAGCTATGAATCCTTAGGTAGTTTTAGACCCCTATGTTATGTTGTGTATGCCTAATTCGGTTGTATTGTGTTCATATGACTTGTTGATTCTATTGTGGTATGATTGGGGATGCCCTGTTGTGATATTATGCTTTGTACTTGCTTGTGTACGCTTGTACATGGTTGTATGTCAGGATCCTTTTCCGGTGGCCATTCGGGAAATGTTGATGTTCCTAGCGAGAGGAGAGGTTCTTACTAGTATGAGAGTCGTATGGGTAACAATCCCCAACATGTACGTGCTGGATGCTTAGTCCTTGTCTGGCTAGATGCATTGTTCTATGTGATGGCAAGGTGTCCTTATCCTTGTGTGGTTTGGATGCCTTTATCCTACTGTGGTTTGGATGCTCTTGTCCTTGTGTGGCTTTGATGCCTTGTCCTTGTGTGGCAAGATGAATAGGTTGCTGAATAGATTGTATGCTAATCATTTACCCTTTGTGCAACTAAGTCTTGGACAACACAGGTGGAAGGGGATGATCTTTTTATTGATAAGAACGAATGATAAATTACCTGCCTATGTACTTCTGATTTCGGAAGTGTTTGTAGTCCACCCTCAGCCTATGACTTTCAGCCATGTCCCTATGATTGTTTAATGACTGTTTGATACCCCATTAGTTGTATAGGTGAATCTGATGTTGTTTGGGAGATGTTTGTTTAGATTTCTGCAGATCTTATGATGTTGTGACCCTATTGAGATTCTTGTAATCTCACCCTGTTGTTTTCACCATTTTTCCAAGCTTAGTTACATCATCTGTCTGTGGTACTGGTGTGTGAGATCAAGGCTGCACGGCGGGACAATATTGCATCATATTTGTATACCTCCTTATTGCTGATTGCTTGTGCATTTACCATTAAACATGAAGTTTAATTAGACTGCTTTCTGGTTTATTGAATCCCTCTTGTGTGTCCATTTTCGGAATTTATTGGAGAACTACTTGCTGGATTTTGAGATCCCTATAAGACTTGTGTGTTATAGTTCCTTAGATTAACTATAAAGATTTCCGCTGATGTTTTTATTCACTCCGTATATTACCAGAATGTTGGTCCATAATTATCATGCTCCAACCTTTAAAAAGCATAAGACAAATATTTAATAAAATCAGAACTAGTGTGGTTAAGCCTTGTGAAATTTAGATAGGTCCTAGGTTGGGCTTGTTTAGGTTTCAATGTGGTAAGGATCCTAATAGGTTGAATTTGGATCCTGACAGTATGAGGGAGAATGATCGGTTGAACTGCCTAACGGCTGGTTGTTCGAAAAGAACGATTGGTCGACGTTGAAACCTTTTTTACCAAATGCCCAACGATTGGTTGTACAAAAACAACGACTGGTCGAACATTGATGGTGTAAGGACCCACAACCCATATTCCCGAATTTGCTCTTAATGGGACCCTTAAAACCATGAAACTCAAACAAGCTCAAAACTATGAGCTATCTAAATCCCACAAGGCTTATCCATCTAGTTCTGGTTTTAACAAGTTTTATGTTTTTAAAGGTTGGAGCATAATGATATTGGACAATCACATTCTAGTAATAAACGAAGTGAATGAAAATTTCAGCGGAAGTCTTTATAATTCAGCAAAGGTACCATGACACACAAGTCCCACAGGGATCTCAAAATCAAACAAGTATACCCCCAGTAGATTTCCGAAACAAGCAAACAAAGGAGGCATTAAAAAAAAATCCAGAAAGTGGTTCAATTGAATTTCATGTTATATGCACAAGTAATCAAGGAACAGGTATACAAATGTGTTGCGATATTGCCCTGTCGTGCAGCCTTGATTCTCACACACTGCTACCATGAACAATGAATGTACCTAAGCCTAAAAAATGATGAAAACAACAGGATGAGATTACAATAATCTCAATATTGTCACAACATCACTAGACAACAGAAAAAGACCATCCCCTTCCACCTGTGTTGTCCAAGGCTTCGTTGTACAAAGGGTAAAGGGTTAGTATACAACCAAACCAGCAAGGCTATGAATCTTTCCACACAAGGACAAGGCATCTAAGCCATACAAGGACAAGGGAATCCAAATCACACAAGGATAAGAGCATCCAAACCACATAAGGATAAGTGCATCTTGTCATATAAGGACAAGGGGTCTAGCCACACAAGGACTAGGCATCCGGCGTGCACATGCTTGGGATTGCCACCTATACGACTCCTATATCAGTAAGAACCTCTCCTTTCCCAAGAAGCATCAGCACTTACCTCAAATGCTCACCGGAAAAGGATCCTGACACACAAACACGTATAAGCACACACAAGCAAGTACAAGGCACAATACCTCAACAGGACATCCTCAATCATGTCAGTACACAATCAGCTTTTTCAATACACACAACACATGTAAATTAGGCACACAAACCTATCTTAAGGGTTCAAAAATGCCTATAGGATCATATCTCAATCCCCAATTCATGCATACACCACACAAAAGATGTGCATGAAACATCAACAAGGATATGCACCGAAAATAACAATCAAACAACAAGTTTCTTTGGAAAAACCGATGAGGTATAGGTCCTACCTCTCTTGTCTCTGAACAAGAAACTATTACTTTTCCTTTATTCAAGGGATCAGAAGCACCTATAACATCATAAGGCAAAGACAAAACCAAACTAAGCATGCATACTCAATAATTAAGTAGATATCCTATTTCCTTACCAATTCCACTTACAAAACATATCAGAAACCAATCATTAGATGCCACAGGTGCCTCCCCCTCAGATGTGTGATGTGATAGCCAAGAGCTTAACAAGACTCAACATGAATTACCACCCCAATTAACTATTCAAATTTCGGCACTAAGATATGTTCACAAGGCAATTGTGATTTCATGATTACAAAGAAGGATTAGGTGTTAATAACACATACAATCAAAAGGAACAAGATCAGAAACCAACAGGTTAATCAATTGACCAAAATCAACAATAATAGAGCAAAAGGGTAGGGCATGCTGATTCCTGTATAGGGGAGATTCAAAGGATGAATTCATGATATTACAATATGAATGAATGCCAAAAAATTATACAAACAAAAGGAACAACAACATAAACTAATTGAAGGAAAAATCACATTATTTTGGCACTAAATCCTATAAATTATGACTAAGGTTTTGACATGGAAAAAATAACCTTCTGATGATAAAACCAAGATATCTAGATACAGGATGAAAAGATCTTTCCAACAAGCTTTTATTTACAGAAATCCGATAAAGGATAAAAGAGTTATACTAGTATGAAGGAGTTATGCTAGTATGAAGGTTGGAAATTTTCAGCAGCAATAGGGTAAGTTGTAGGGTTTGATTGCTTGATAATTTTGTGTGTTTATGGTGTGTGTGGACAAGTGGGGCCGACTACTCTTTATTTAGGGTGTAATAGGATTAATTTCTCTACTTTAAAAGCTAAATAAAGGAAGATAATCATTAGAATTAAATTCTAGAATTATCATTCCTTAATTTTAGGAATTTTATCACCTAAGGTAAGATTGAATGAATCAAAGCAAAATGAAACCAGAAATGAATACTAAACCTTTAATACCAATTTGGCCATCACACATCCTTTTCCTTAGGGGTAAAATGGTCATTTCACCTGTATTGGCTTCTGCACTTCTAGGACTCAAAATTCGGGCTCTCATAGATGAATTCCCCAAATAAGCCCAATTGCATTCCATGTTAGGCCCAGTGATGAGTATATCCTTTTGTTATACACTTAAAAGTATTTTGAGGATGCAGACACCAATATTGAGGGGACTTGCTTAATTATTTCATGGATTTCAGTTTTCTATAAAAATAAGATAAAATTATTTTCCTAGGTACAACCAGGAATTGATGAACATGCTTAGCCAATGGGAGGTAAGTATACAGAATCCCAGTTGTGAGGAAAATTTTATCTTCTTTTTGATGTTGAACGGACGGATTGTATGATTATGCCTAATTTTGCTAAGACTTAATAGACTGCCTGAATTTGCTCTGACCTAGTAAGCTATGTATTTATATATATATATATATGTAAACTGGTGATTGAGTGTGATAGTGTGTTTTCTCTACTCAATTTCAACTAGCACTAGCAATAGGGGGTTATATGTATTTTAAAGGAAAAATTAACTGTCAACGGACTCTCAGTTTTCTTTTAGTAGGGGTTACTTAAGAGTGCTTTGTGATTCACCCCGATTGGTTTTATGAATAATAGCTAATGACCTATTTTTAACACTGGTCATCTATGTGATTTCGGTTTGATTTTAGGTTAGTTGTATGTTAATTATGTTTAATTGGGGAATGCTTTGACCATTTGTTGAGAATAGGTGTGTCATGGTTTTTAGTGGCAAAAAGAGGCATTTACATATGAGAAACATGCCAAAACGTCAAAAATAAAAGTTGCAGTTATGAAGATGCACCGACCGGTCACAACATAAAAAGATTTCTGCCGAAGATGTTTCCATCGGTCTGAGCAAGTGCACCGACAGATCAGAACACCAAAAACGGAAAATAGGCAGACCCGCCAAAGATGCATTGATCGGTAAGACTAACCTGATAAACATACCGAGGTTGCACGAACCGGTCGAACATACGTGACTAAACCAAGAAATAGGCGGATAAGGACGATTGCCTAATGGATAAAGATTAGAAATGTGAGAACCAAGTATTTTGAATTAATGAAATAAATGAGGATAGTCGATTTTGGAATTGAGATATGGCCCGTATTTAGGAAAGATGGTGTTGTAAGAGATGAGGAACCCTCCTCTCTAGCTATGTGGGCTTATAAGAATGAACTTGTAACACCATATAGAAAACTTGGACCAATGGTATTTTTGTAATTTCACCCTTGTCCTATAGAATTTTAAATTTTATTTCTTTTGATAATCAACTATTGGTATTGTTTGAAACTTCATTGAAATTTGAAATCTGAAGTAGGATTTGAGCCTTCTTTAATGTTTGAAATTTCTTTCATAAAGGTGATAATTTAGGTATTAAGTGTGAAAAATTTTGGTAAATAAATTTTGTAAAGTTTTTTATGGAATTTGATTTAATAAGGATCTAGTTGTGATCACGAAAGGAGTGCAAGGACATAGAAATTTTTCTACAAATTTTCGAGGGCATATAATGATATTAAGGATTTTCTTTTGATTTTAGGGTATAAGAATAATAATAAATATTATAATTCTCAAAAAATTAATTTTAAATACTAGGATTGTTATAATTAATTTTAGGAATTTATAAAAATATTTTGGGAATTTTTGGAGTTAATATGCCATTTATAATGAATTTTATAAGTTTTGATAGATTTTTGTATATATTATATTATAAATAAATAAATATAGAAAATTCATGGTCAAAATGTGCAAGGTTTCATCATTTTGACGTGTGAGCGGATTAGGGTTGTAAACCCTATTCCCGTGTGCCGAACGACGTCGTATTTGTTCCCGAGCTTAGTCACCAGCCGAGGTAGTCCCCCACCTTCCACATCTATGGCTCCACACCCGTCTCCCTCCCTTCCTCACATGTAGCCAGAAGAAATTCGGCGATGAGGCTACGTGTGGGTATACCCTGAACCTAGCCCAAGAACCCCATTTTCGGGTAGAAAAATTGACGAGAGGAGAGAAAAAGTGTGTTGTGAGTGTTTGTGAGACAAACCATGTGAGACACAGGCCGCATTGGGTAAGTTTTTGCCCGTAGAACTCGGGCACCTTATACCAATGAATTGCTAGTTTTAGGATTAATTAAATGGTTTAACGATAAGTACAAATGATTTGTCTGGATTAGTACTATGTTTTAAAGCATGTATTGAAGCATGTTAGTTGGATTAATGGATGAATCGGGAAGAGAAAATTTCCAGGTAGGGTTCGTAGAAAAACTTGGTGACTGAAGGTTAGTACTGACTTCGGACGAGCCTAGACTACAGTCCATCCGAGGGTTGGAATGTGTGACTTGTAGTTTGATGTAGTCAAATGACAGACCGTTTAAAGATGAAATCGCGTGACTGGTAGTTTGGGGTCTTGATAGAGGACATGTAACTCGAGTAGGAATTGAATGACCAGTAGTCTAATTAGCATATGGAAGACACGTCTTTCAGGCGAAGAGTAGACAAGATCAGTCAGAGCTAAAGGCTCAGACGAGTTGTGACAAGCTCTGGGTGAGTCATGTGTTGACATCCCAGAGGTTCGGGAATGTGCTGGCTGATGCCTATCCTGCCATGTGTAAGCTTGGATGGAATTTTCATAAAAGTAAAGAAAATTGATAGAAAACCCGAAAAATTAAAGAAAAATCAAAGACAAATATGAAAGAATTAGGAAAAATACTAAAAAATTAGAGGAATCTAATGGTACCAAGTTTGATTAAATCTGAGGTTATTTTATAAGTTAATTAAATTGTGGAAATTGAATGGAAAATAGAAAAAATAAGAAAAAAAATCAAAAATGTTGTTAGATCAATGATTTACATATAAGACAGCTATTATGACTTAGAAAAGTGTGAATTGAGGATAAGTATAGTATGTGAATGATTCTTAAATGAGTTATTGATTAACATGTGTAGAAGTGAGTCAACAAGTTCAGACCCCTCCGAAATCAGATTCTAAGGGAGAACTTCCATAAACTAGTGAATGATTGGTATTTGTGGGCATGTATAGTTTTATTTACAATTTCGTAAATTAAGCTTTTAAATCCTTTAAAAGCTTGTATCGTATAAATTATGAATCGAAGGTTTAACTCGTAACCTGGTTGTGTATAATTGTGTTGCTATGTTGTTCGTCATTGCGTTGCATCGTATATGTTTAAGTACAGTGTGTACGCCATGTCGGTCATTATAGGGTAACCTATATCACCCTTGAGAGCTGTCCTAGGTATAGTAGCGAGGCATAGCGACGACAGATCCATTTTTCGAGAATTAAGGTTGGACAGGGTTTAATTATAATGAATGCGCATTAATTACCATTCTTTGCAAGTTTTGGGTATTGCTTAGGTGAAGCTACCATCACCTAATGACCCAGCATTGTTAGGGGAATGGGCTTTAGACTACTATTCGTAATATTAAGGCTGTGGATTTATAAGTCAAATGACTAAATATTAACGAGTAAGGTTACCACTAATAGATCCTGATCTTTTCTAGGGCCCAGAAAGACTATGAGTCTCATCCCAGCCCATTGTGTGTTTGTTTGGTTAATAAGGATTGAATTTCATAATTGGTATAATTGTATGCTTGTGTTTTAAGAAAATTGTTAATGTGGAGCATTTTTTGCGTCGATTTGATTTTCTTTTGGTATTCGTTTCCTTTAACATATTTGAATTGCTTGCCCAATTGTTTCGAGATATGTAAATCTGATCACTCACCTGGCAAGTTTTCTAGCCAGATCTTTAGATCTGGTGTGTACAGGACCCCTGTAGGCGGCTAGTTCGACAGCTCAAATCCCATATGGTAATGCGGTTAGTTATTTAAGATATTGAATGATCATGATATGTGTAGTCAGTGCTTGTTCTCTTCTTTAGTCTTGTATAATATCTGTTTGTGCATAAGGTTTGGGTGTTGGGTTTGGATTTTTCATAAAAATGTGTATGTTTTCAATAAATATAATATATTAATAAAATGGGCAAGTGCTACCCAGATAGTACTATTGTACATTAAAATGCCGCTGTGTTTTATTTTGTTCTTTTCCATTATCGAATTTATTTTCAGCCTTGTAGACTCAGTATATACATTTGTGGTGATTATAAGTGTATATTCTAGGTCTATAGCGGGGGACGGTCGCATGTGAAATAAAAAAAATCCGGAGAATATTGGTCTAGTGCAATGCGGCGGTCCCTCATAGATGGTAACAGAGCATTTAATTATCATTCAAAAAAAAACATGCACATTCCTTGTTTTATATGACTCTACTACCATGCCTTCCTCAGACTTGTGGGTGATAAATTTTATGTTGACCTTTACAATAGTGGAGTATGTTTATGGGTGCATTGAAATTTTTGTGGAAATATTTTTGCGTTGGTTGTATTTAAGATTGTTTCAAGGTTTTGATCGGGCAGCTATGGTTAAAATTTTAAAACTCTAATTGAAAACCTCCTTAGTAAATTGTTATCAAGTGAAGTGATATTACAAAATCAATTAATATTGAATATTGTTTCAAAGTTCTG
Source organism: Passiflora organensis (assembly GCA_019739055.1). Taxonomy (NCBI): domain Eukaryota; kingdom Viridiplantae; phylum Streptophyta; class Magnoliopsida; order Malpighiales; family Passifloraceae; genus Passiflora; species Passiflora organensis. The sequence continues at coordinate 71,916 of JAEPBF010000040.1, read as the reverse complement.
ATTTTGGAAGGTATATTGTTACATGGTTGGTGCTTATCATTGTTGGGTTTTTAATTTCCTACTCTGACTCACATGCAATGGTCTGTCAAATATGAAAGGATTTTGCTTAGTTTAGGTAGGTTAGGTGACCCCTGAAAAAATAGAAGAATAATCGGGTAAATAAGTTAGATGAAGCATTCCAACCATTAACAGGTCAGAATAGTTTAAATCTAATCAGTTTGCATGATAGGTTATCACAGGGAGAAAAAAGAACATGCACCTACCTTATCAATATGATTCTGATGGGATTGTCTGACTATGCCATAGGTGATTATCAATATTATTTGGTGTTGTATAAGAAAGAAATGGCATACTATGGATTAGTTAGTTATCCTTTCGACAATGGAGAACAACTGCATTGGCCACCACATTACCCCGTACTCAGATTTCATCCTTGCATAACTCTTTCATCCTTTGTCGGATTTTCGCAAATAATAGCTTGTTGGAAAGCTCTTTTCATTTTCTACCTAGATATATTGGTTTGATCATCAGAAGGTTAGTTCTTCCCTGTCAAAAACCTAATCGTAATTTATAGGGTTTAGTACCGAAATTGTGTGATTCTTCCTTCAATTGGTTTATGTTGTTGTTCCTTTTGTTCGTATGGTTGTTTGGCATCCACTCATATTGTAATATCATGAATTCATCCTTTGAACTTCCCTATACATGAAATTGACATGCCCAACACTTTGCCCTATTGTTGCCGATTCTGATCGATTGACTAACCTATTGGTTTCTAATCTTGTTTCTTTTGATTGTATGTGTTATTAACACCTAATCTTTCTTGATAATCATAAAATCGCAACCCTATACCATGTAATCATGTAATCGCAATTGCCATGTGAACCCTATCTTAGTGCCAAAATTTGTATAATTAATTGGGGTGGTAATTCAGGTTGAATTTTATTAAGTTCTTGGCTATCACATCACACATCCGAGGGGGAGGCACTTGTGACATCTGATCACTGTTTTCTGATAGGTTTGATGAGTGTAATTGGTAAGAAAATAGGATATCTACTTGATTATTGAGTATACATGCTTAGTATGGTTTTGTCTTTGCCTTATAATGTTATAGGTGGTTTGGATCCCTTGAATAAAGGAAAAGGAATAGCTTCTTTTTCAAAGACAAGAGAGGTAGGATCTATGCCTCATCAGTTTCTCCAGAGATCCTTATTGTTGGTTGTTGTTTTCGATGCATATTTTTGTTGATGTTGTATGTGTATAAGTGAGATAGTGTGTGCATGAGTTGGGGGTTTATGTGAGGCTCACTTAGGCTATACCGAATCCTTGAGATAGGTTATGAGTGCCTAATTTTCATGTGTTCTGTGCATTAAACATGCTGATTGTCTTTCGACATTATTGAGGATACCTTGTTTTGGTATACTGCTTTGTACTTGCTTGTGTGTTTGTACGTGTTTGTGTGTCAAGATCCTTTTCTGGTGGCCATTCGGGGTACGCTCTGATGCTTCTTGGGAGAGGAGAGGTTCTTACTGGTATGGGAGTTGTATGGATGGCAATCCCCAACTTGTGCACATTGGATGCCTAGTCCTGTATGCTGGCTAGATGTTTTTTCCTATGTGCTGGCAAGATGGCCTAATCCTTGTGTGGTTTGGATGCCCTAATCCTGTGTGCTGGTTAGGATGCCTAGTCCTGTATGCTGGCTAGATGCCTTGTCCTATGTGATGGCAAGATGAATAGACTTGCTGATTAGCTTGTATACTAACCTTTTACCCTTTGTACAGCGAAACCTTAGACAACACAGGTAGAAGGGGATGCCCTTTTCCTATTGTCGAGATGATTGATGAGTTTTTCCTGCTTATGTAATTCTAATTTTTAGAAGTGTTTGTAGTCCACCCCCAGCCTTAGTTTTGACTCTACACATGTGGATGTTTGAATGCTTGCATGATATCCTTTAATTGTATAGGATGATCTCATGTTGATTGGGAGATGTTGTTTAAGATTTCTATTGATCTTATTATGTTGTGACCCTACTAAGATTCTTGTAATCTCATCCTGTCTTATATTCTTGATATGTAAAGTTCGATGATATATAGTGATTATAGTGAAAAGCTAGTAAAATGAGGCCAAAGTGTGATGAATTTGAGACTATTTCATTATGAGTTTGTGGAGTAGCACAGCAGAAACATGGTGGATTCATCTACAAACTGTCAAGTTTTGTTAATAAAATTATGAATAGTTGTTGTTGTTTATTGCATAATTTGAGACATATGAGTAATTGTTACTAAACCAAATAATGGAGAGATTGTAGCAAGATGCTACATTATAGTTTGAGATTGAGATTGATATAGAAGTTGAATCGATATGCATAACTGTCAGATTCTCAGACGGTAGTTGCTATCTATGTTGTGCGAATGACAATTGATTGTTTATGTGACTAAAGAGAATACATAATCAAGTTTTAATATGAACAGTGAGTTTATCACCTAGAAATGATTGTTATGAGTATAGTAGTGAGTTAATCGATGTATTAAATGCAAACATGTATGTGACAGAAGAATGATTTTCGCTTATATGCTCTGTATTGGGGCTACGATGATCGATTTAACCCCAGATATTTGGTTTTTGATATCCAATATTGTTTAAACTATAAATTGAGATGGTGATTCTAATGAATAAGAAGATTGAAAGGGCACAGTTGGATATTGCAATCTTATCAGTGTAATCTTGAAGAGTAAGCGGCAAGTCGTTTTCTATAGGTGAACAGGTAGCACCCGAGCTTGAGGCTAGGTCGACATGGCATGTGTAGTGTGGGATGTGTGTGATAGTCCTGGAGGTTCGTATTTTGGTTTGGGGCATGCTTGGTGTTGCTAGGTGGCGCGATCGTGATTGGTCAAATTTATAAAAAATTACAGAAAATAGAAAAAAGTAGAACTGGTAGAAAATAGGAAAAAAAATTAAAAAAGGAAAAAAATTACAGAAAATACTAAATTGAATAAGGAATCTAGTAATACTAAATTTCTGTAATTTGGAGTCAATTTGATATATTAAATAAATACTACAGTTTTTGGAAAAATTGGGAAAAAATAAGAAAAATATTCGATTTAGTTTCGGATTGATTCAGAAGTAGATTCGCATTGGGTGAATGGTTTAGACACGCAATTCTGTGTATTATTAAATAAAATGGATATGAATTGTGAGTAGCTAGATACCTATAGTGGCAAGACTTCGAGAAATCGGCCCGATAAGTTATGGAGCTATGCGTGGGCTTTAAAACTCGTGAGTGGATGAACCCTTTTTAATACATTGATTACTATTATGATAGAACTAGCATGAACATGGTTAATTAAAAAGATAATGAATTGATAAATTGAACTATCACATGTGTTATGAAATGGCTGAGTAATGCTTGTGTTGCCTACTATGCAATGAAATGCATTGATATGAGGTGCCATGATATGCTATAATGAAAGTGAATGAATGTGCTTTGCTATGTGTTATATTGAAATACATGTTATGCATTGGATACATTCGGGTATGAGTATGCAAAGCACGAAAATCTGCATAGGGTAACCTATGCAACCTTTGAGAGCTCTCCAGGTCTGGTAGCTAGGCGTGGAGATGCCAGGTATGAAGCTATAAGGCAGGACAGTGACTACACGAGTAAGCTGATGAACATGAAATAGGATCCTGCATAATGGGACCGTTTAGGTAAAGCTACGATCACCTAACACTCTAGCATCGTCAATGGTTTTGGGTATTAGAAAGTAATAACAAAGGTAAGTGTGAAGTACCACTGACAAATCCCAGTCCTACTCCTAGTTCCATAAGGACTCTGAGTTAATGCCAGCCCAGTCGCGGTCTTGTATGCATGGAATCATTATATGTGGTGCCATGACTTATTGATGCACTTGTGTGCTTACATGCCTATCTCTATTTTGAGTGTATGCATGTGATTTGCTATATATGTTTTTCCCTTTTGCTCACCTGGCAAGCTTCTGCCAAATTATTGGATCTGAGTTTGAAAACGATTGGTTTGGGTATGATTTGAAATTATCATGGTTTCCTTTTGGATAGGCAGACAGTCAAGAATTGAAGCAAATCGAGGTTAAGAGTTCCATATGATTTCTAGAATACTGTGTACATTATGTATATTCTCCTTGTCACATCCCGAACCCCAAAAAATTTTTGCACGACAACCCGTCGTAGGCCCATTATATATGCTGCTTAAGAATAAGCAACATATATAATGAGTCTACAAAGCTAGAACACAATCAATAGTAGAAGAAAAAAGTAAATAAGAAGTGAAACGGAGATATAATGTACAATAGTGTTGTTTGGGCTTCACTTGCCCTATAATTTGTCAGTTTTAACAAATTACATTATTGACTTTACATTAGCTTAAACCCCACCACTATCGTACAAACTATATGCATCGGCGGATGATACAAGAAACCGAATAGAATATGTGCAATACACACTAACAACCACAAACTTGATATTTTATATAATTGAACAAGGACCAGTTGGGGATCTGACTCATGATCAAGCCTTCCTAGATAGTCTTGGAAAGACCAAATCTAATGATCTGGCAGAAACCTACCAGGTGAGTTTTTGGGAGATACAATACCTTCAATATAAATAAGTGCAGCTCTCAAGCATTTATATAACCAAAACCAAAGGGAGAGAAATCAAAGTGTACACATAAGTTGATAAATAAATAACAAGCAGTAGCATTTTAACCAAATATGAAATTCTTTCATAAGTGAGCATGCAAATTGTGTTTGGGCTGGCATATTCTCACACTCTTTTCAAGTTTTGGATAAGACTAAGATTTGTCAATGGTAACCTAAATGCTTTTCTTTTATCTCTTTCATAATTTTCAAGCAATCATATGATCTATCAGACACACTTCTATAACCCAATTCAACTTACAATGCTAGGACGTTAGGCAATGGTAGCTCCACCTAAATGATCCCCTAAACCTGCAAGAACATTTATTAAGTGTGTGTTCAAATAATAAACCATCTCCAACCTTATTCCCTGTGGTATGGAGTCTCCACACCTTGCTACCAAATATGGAGAGCTCTCAAAGGTTGCATAGGTTTCCCTATACAGACACATGTTACTATCACATCGTTATTCGATAAACTCATAGTACGAAACCACAATTATATATGCTCATAATTTCACAATAATAATTCAAGCAATTAAGGAAATCATTATTTCTCAACAGCTGTCTAAATATGTATGTTCATGTTATTTTGTTTATTTGATTATCTTGTTTATTCTAGTCTAAACATGTGAGTGTCATGCACACACAATAAATCACTCATAGTTTATGGTTCTAGCTCTACTTTGGGATCCAACTCCAAAGAAGATTGTCTATGTCAATTTTTCTTTGCACCTGTCCATTAGAAGACCCATCTTTTCATTACTCTACTATCAAACCATAATTTCTTAGATATACATTTCTAATCCTTTAATCATATCGATATCGTCTAACGTCATTTCGAAACCATTTCCAGTCTCTTTTTATTTTTCCATATTTTCCACTATCTTCCTTGATTTATTTGACCTATCAAACAAACTTGGATTTTCACAATCTTGGTATGATTGGAATCATCACAATTTCTAGTATTTTTCTTCCATTTATTTTTATTTTCCCTTTATTTTTTTTAATTTTGGGCTCTTCTATCTAATTTTTGTTAATTTTTCTTAGACGTTTCATGAGCACACAACAACGTGGCTTGCTCTAAGCTTGCGATGATTCGTCAGGCTCGAGCCGAGTCTACGCATACCTCTTTCAAACAACTTGTCACTTGGGTTCTTTTTAAACTACATGTCATTCACTTAACATATAAACGACTTATCATTTAGTTTTATTTTAGATGATCTATCATTCATTATCAGTCTTAGATGACCCATTATTCAATCATATCCTAAACTACATGTCATTCAATTTTTATTCTTAAACGATTTGTCTCCTAGTTAGTTCTTAGTGTTCAAATGACATGTAACAGATGTTTGTTCTTTGCTGACTTGTTGTAAAAACATCCTCAGATCACTAATCGTTCGAGGTCTTCTTCTTCCTCAGCCCGACGATCCCTGGCCGAAAACCTATCGGATTTTTCTCCTATTTTACACAAACTTACCCGATTATGCTTCCAATAACACAAATAAATGCATTAAAACAAAACTTTCATGCACCCAAATCAAACTCACACATCAAACATAAGTTTTGCACAATTTAAAGCCATAAATCTACAGATCTAAGTAACCGATTTCACTGGGAAAAAACTTGCACAAATTCTAGAAATCAATTATGATTCCTAATAAATAGTATACTATCCCCAAAAGTACCAAGAAAATTCTGATAAAGCTATCAAAAAATAGTAGAAAACTCCAATATGATTAAATTATCTTTTTCATTATTATATAATTAATAGTAAATATAATACTTCAAAATCATATTTAGAAAATCCTTAAATACCAAACTATCCTTTTGAAAAAATCCTACCTTCATATCTCATCTTGAATATGAATTCCAGTCTTTGATCACCTAATTTTCCCAAAATCTCTTTATATCAATTATTTTCATAATTCTCAAATGTATATCTATAATAACACAACCCAAAATCTTTAAAAGTAGAAGGTTTCGGGATTCAATTTGGGTTTCTAAGCTTTGAAATATAATTCAGAAAATATTTTCCCAATTTATCAATATCCAAAGGGATTAATAAAAATTTAATATAATTAAAGATAAAATTACAAAAATACCCCTAGTTCGGGTTTTGCAAAAAATACATCCTTTTTTCAAATCATCAAGCAATATATTCATCTTGCAAGTCTAAACGAATAAACATTAGGGTTTTATTCCTATCCAATTCTTCTCTTAATGACTATTAGGCCGTTTTACATGTTCTAGGCCCAAAACTAGAATCCGACTCATCGACTCAATATCAGGGTCTCATACCCCTAGTCTACATGCATGGCATTTCGTAATCGGAGAACCATGATTATTCATAAATGACTTGTAAATCATACATGTGGTAGTATGACCAATTTATAATAAATACACCTAGATGTCACCCGGATCGACATCGTATTTTCATTTCAAATCCGCTGCTTCCTTTTTTAAATATTATCAATAGTTTATCTCCACAGTCGAATTTCATTATAACCTTGTAGGTTTATTATATATATTATTGTGAGCATAGCAATGTATATAGTGGGCCTACAATGGTTGTCTTGTGAAAGTTTCAGGTACGGGGCATGACATTACAATCTAAATAACATATACTTTAAAAATAAAACTAAAAATAAAAAAGAAAAAGTAGATACTATATCCATAGAAGATCTTAGCCTAGAATTAAAAGAAATAAACAAGGAATAAGATGATTTAAAAAAATAAATAAATAAATAAAATATAAGATAGCACAAGTAGAATTACAAAAAAAAGAGTAAATAGGCAAGAAGAATAACCATTATAAGAATTTGTTGCATTATCAAAAATATAATATCAGAAATGTTAACGATTATATTACTGTATATAAGAAGGATTAATATCTTCAAAATATTTTAAAAGTACAAAAGAAAGATTGCATACAACTTATGATAATTCGGATCTTTGGAGATTTTAATTTAAGATAAATAATGTATGATAGGGAATATTAAATTGATTTACTATGCTTTGACCTAGTGTCAAGTTTACCCGTTCATGTTGTATAGTCGGTTTGATGGGTATTTTATAATATTGTATAATATCTTATGATTATTTTAATATATCTTTTATATGAGTATCAATGATCATAAATTGGAATCGAGGACTTGTAGATAGTGAAGAGTGATTAAAGACCTTAGATAATTCTAAATTTGGGTTTATTTGGAGTATAAATTATTTTAAGATTTTTGTAGATTATATATTATATTCTATTATTTTTTTGAAGTTTATAAAAATTATTTTAAATTATATATTTATCAAAATTTAGAATTTGGGTTCAGATGGATTCTACTATTCATAAAGTATGTAAAAATTTTTAAGTTTTTTCTTTTATTTTTTTACTATTTTAATAATTTTTACAAATATTTATAATTTTTAAATTAATAATTATTATTATATTTTTGATTTAATTAAATCGGGATATAACCCAATACGACACCATTTTGAGGGATACCCAAAACGATGTCGTTTTAAGGGTTTAAGTAGGGTGGTCATTTCATTGAAATGATGTTTTACAGGCAGTGAACGACGCCGTTTAGAGTTGGGATGGGGGCTCCTTGTCCCCATCCACTACTTTGCTTGAGTCCGATGAACAAAAGGGAATTAGGGCTGGATTTGGGTATTTTTCCTTCGAGGGAGAAAAACACAATCTAAGGCTTGCATCACGGGCAATCTAAATTTGCGAATTGCTCTGCATGATTTTTGGACTGAATTGAGGTGGTTCCGGCTGTCTCCTTGTGAGTTCTTCGAAGGCTAAGCTTCGAATCTTCATTAAATTAGATCTCGTGATTTAGTGTGTGGTTTGTTGTGATTTTTGTGGGGATTTGTTACGGAAAAGAAGGCAAAGGTTTTGTTTAGTGAAAATTCATTGGCTAGAATGGTGAATCGTCGTTCTAGGGTTTCGACCTCTAGACGGGTGTCTAGAGGTTGAAGACAACTTATTGGACAATGGGATGTCCATGAATCGTCTGAACGACAAGTCGTTCATAGCAAGTTTGGATGACAATTCATCCAAGGTTGAGGCAACTGACATGTTGTTGGTTTAGGAGGGTCAAACTTAGTTTAGATCAAACCAAATAGAGTCAAACTAGGTTTAATTAAACTGGGTCAAACAAAACCAGATTGAACCAACCTGTATCGGGTCAGATCAAATTCGTAGAACGAATGAGATTGTGATGCATGGACATGTCTGGTGATGAGACATGTCCCGTTGATTTTTCTAATTTTGAATAATTTTCTATAAAATCTTAAAATGATGAAAAATTTAGGAAAAATATAAAGAAAATGAAGAAAATTATGGAAAATTTTCTGAAAAATAAAGAAAAGTATGAGAAATCCAATGGTGTACAATTTGGTAGATTTGTATCTGATTTGAGAAGTATAAAAATCAGAAGAAGTTGATAGAAAATTGGAAAATATCAGAAAAAGTCTCAGAAATCTCGTATAGGTGAATCGAGTCCCTTAAAACTAAGTGAGGGATCGTATGATTTCAATTATGAGTTTTATATTCTATAAACTAAATGATTAAGTGAAATTTTGGATCATAATCTGTATAGGTGTTGAAATGCGTTGGACCCTAGAGCGGGACCTAATCAAGTGCTACCTGAATAAGGTAAGTGGACTAACCCTAACGTTTTCGTCAATTGTTTATGATTCGCATTTGCATTTTCATGTCAAACGTGTAACTTGTTTTACGGAAACTAAAAGAAATCATTGGTTTCAAACCAATGACTTCTTTCATTGATGGAAACTCTCCTTTTATCATAGCATTTCTTTGAAACCAATAACTTATTTGCTTTGATTCTTATACGCAAAGAATTATATGCCAATCTATGTATTGCGTGAATAATTATATAATAGATACGGTCATTGTGACGACCCCAATTCCAAACTATTACTATTTTCTCCGATTAAGGTCATCACCGCCGTGAAACCCAAATAAGTCTAAATGACACCTAAAACCTATCTGAATCTCACTAGGCTTATCATTAACTTCCGAATTTTAGCATGTTTATTTTAATGTTTAACAACAATTGAAGCATGATATTGGACACACATTCTGGTAACATAAGGAGTAAATAAAACATCAGCAGAAGTCTTTAGATTAAATCATTGGGTTCATAACACACAAGTCCCATAGGGATCCAAACAATCAGCAAGAAATCCTCCAACATATTTCGGAAATAGCAAGCAAAGGAGGGATCTGAAAATAAACCAGAAAGTAGCCCAATCATTCATGTTATATGCGCAAGTAAAAAAGGATCAAGTATGCAAATGTGATGCGATATCTCCCCGCCGTGCAGCCTTGATCTCACACACACCACCACGGACAATGGATGTACCTAAGCCTAGAAAATGGTAAAAACAACGGTATGAGAGTACAAGAATCTCAGTAGGGTCACAGCATCATAAGATCTGCAGAAACCCTAAACACAAATCTCCCAATTCACATTAGATCTTTCCTAAACAACTAAAGGGGATCACGCAATTTAAGAATCAATCAAAAAGAGTTTAGGGCTGAATCTATGGTTGAGGGAGGACTACAAACACTTCCGAAAGATCAAAAATACACAGGCAGGTAGAACTCATCAGATTACTCTCGACAATGAAGAAGAAAGGCCATCCCCTTCCACTTGTGTTGTCCAAGGCTTACTGCACAAAGGGAAAATGGTTAACACACAAACTAATCAGTAAGCCTATTCATCTTGTCTCGCAAGGACAAGTCGTCTTGCCACACACGGACTAGGGCATCCCAAACCTCGCAAGGATAAGGGCTTCCTACCTCGCAAGGACAGATATCCAGTGTGCGCATGCTGGGGTTTGCCGCCCATATAACTCCCATACTTGTAAGAACCTCTCCTCTCCCTAAGAGCATCAGCGCTTACCCCGAATGGCCACCGGAAAGGATCCTGACGCACAAACACGTACAAGCACACATAGGCAAGTACAAAGCATAATCCCATAACAGGGTATCATCAATCATGTCAGAACACAATCAGCATATTCAATTCATATAACATATGCAACCCAGGCACTTAATACCTAACTCAGGGGTTCGATATAGCCTACAAGATCCATATCTCACTCCGAATTCCATACGCTCACCCTATAATCCAATCGCATGCAATACAACAAGGGAAGGTAACAAAAATATCAAGAAAATAACAGGGGTCTCTGGAGAAACCGATAAGGCATAGATCCTACCTCTCTTATCTCTGAACAAGAAGTTACTCCTTTGCCTTTATTAGGTATGCAAATTTCGTTGTCGATTTTCAACTTAACCTTAGACAAGAAAATATTTACGTCCAAAAAACAAAACATATATTTTTGGAAAGAGGATGAAAAGAGCTTTCCAATAAGTTATTATTTGTTGGGATCTGACAAACGATGAGAGAGTTATGCTATTTTGAAATTCAAGAAGATTTGGTGAAAACCTAATTCCTCCGCCAATTTTCAACTTATCTTTAGAGAAAGAAATACTAACCTCCTGAAAAACAACCAATGATTTTTGAAAAGAGGATGAAGAGAGCTTTCCAACAAGCTATTATTTGTAGAGATATAACAAACGATGAAAGAGTATTCTATTATTTGTAGAGCTTTCCAACAGCTATTATTTGTAGAGCTTTCCAACGATGAAAGATATAACAAGCTATTATTTGTAGAGCTTTCCAACAGCTACCGAATTTCAACTTAACCTTAGAGAAAGAAATACTAACCTCCTGACAAAAAAATCAAAGATGGTTGGAAAAAGGATGAAGAGAGATTTCCAACAAGCTATTATTTTCAGGGATCCAATGAATGATGAGAGAGTTATTCTAGTTTAAAGTTTCAGCGAATTTTGGCAGCTATAGGGAGGTATAGGGTTTTAGGCTTATACGAATTTTGTATGTTTTCTATAAATGATTTTTGTGGGGTTGGCTTCCTATTTATAATGAATGGATATAGAATTATGATTACTACTTTTAATCATTTTATTAAAATAAGATAATTTACCAGATAATTAAACTCTTTAATTATCTTCCCCTATTTTTAGGGGTTTTAATCTCTAAGAAAATTATCTATCTTTAAGGACTTAGATTAAAGAGAATTTAAAACAGAATTAACTACTAAAAAATCTTACCAATTTCGGTCATCACACATCCTTTCCTTTAGGGGAAAAATCATCTTTTCACTTGCACTAGATTCTGGACTTCTAAGACTCAAAATTTGGGGTCTCACAGTCATAAGAACCTTGCTATATGTAAACTCTAGAGGATTTCAACTCTCTCGAGTATGATGATGATTTCCATGTGCATGTTGATGTGTGTTATGAATTAATATCTAATATGACATTTATTATTGGTAGCACTGGGATTCCTTGCCAACAACATAATGCACCACTAATATGCTATTTGAATCCCACTAAGCATGAAAACAACTAATAAATATTGCGTGTGATAAAGCATGAAAGCTTTGTTACTGTAGATTTAGTGGATGGGATTCTATATGTCTATGCATTACGATATTTCTTGTTCTTTTAATACTTCTATTGTAAAATATTTGATTTGTCCATAAAAGAATTTCGAAGGGTTAAATACAAACGAAGTAGTCTTACTCACTCACTTTAAATTATATGAATGAATTCAGGATCCACTCACCTGGTTTGCCATGCCAGGTTTACTCAAGGTATCAGAAGTGGGGGCTAGAGAGTGAGGACACTACGAGAAGAGCTACAATCATCCTACTGCTTTAGGTATATAAATAATCAGGGATCTTATCCTGTATAGGTGGCTTACTTCATGTGAATATTGTGTGTGTATTGTGAACCAAAGATTTTGGAGTCTATGAGATCATAGGTTGTTAAATAAATAAAATGGTGTGCTTTTATCACTTATATCTCGTATTAACTCTGCATATATTTTTGACGCAAATACTAAATATTGCCGTGCAGTTTTTTATTATATTAAACAATGATATGATGGGAAACAAATTGCTAACTTAGAGCTTAGTATAGTATTTGTATCTGTCATTAAGGGGGCACTAATAGCAGGCATGAATGTTATATGGCTAGGGAGGGATGTTATGTCACCATGGGGTGCAAGGCCTGACACAACTGGTCATCAAAGATTATAAATTAAATACAAAATATCAAAACTCCATGTATATAGCAACAATATATGTTTTAAAATTTCATTCTTATTTGTTAAAAACTTATCTCAACAAGTAATATTAGAAAATCCCTTCTTAACTCAATTATATCCTTTTAAAGTCACCCATAGAGGAATAATAACGGAAGTTTGTGGAAAAGAATTACATTTTGAATTTTTAAATTCAATAAAAGAGAAAGATTTAAATTAAATAAAAAATTCAAGAATAAAAGAACTATGTTAATCTAAAAGAAGAAACATCTTCATTTTTTTTACACAAGTAGTAAATTATAATAGCATGAATTAGGAAGTGAAGAAATTATCAGTAAAATTAAAGAGAGAAGTGTGTGCATCTATTCCAAATGCCTTTTAGAATAGAAAGATACACATGGTCAAACTATCATATCCAAAAAGTTTTGATGAAAAAAAAATATCAACAAAAGAAAGACCAATTCAAATGAATTAAAAAATACTGAAACATTATGGAAAAAAATAAAATAATTTTTCGAAAAAAAATTAATTAGAGCTAGTAAATCATTATGGTCTAGAACTATTTTGTACTTGAAAAAAATAATCAGAAATAGAAAAGGGAGCGCTAAGATTAGTAATTAATTATAAATTATTAAATAAAATATTTTAATGCATAAGATGTCTAATACCGAATAAACGAGGCTAACTAAAAGACTATCTTAAGTAACTATTTTTTAAAAATTTCACAAGAAGTCAGGATATTGGTAGATAAAAACAGATGAACAGGATAAATATAAAACAGCCTTAATAATACTCTTTGGGCACTTTAAATGAAATGTTATGCCTTTTGGATTAAAAAAAAAATATTCCATCAGAGTTTCAAAATATAATGAATGATATTCTAAATCTTTATTCAAATTTTTAATAGTTTATATTGATGGCATATTAATATTCTAAAAAGCAATATTAAATACTTTAGTCATTTACAAGAATTCTTGTCACGACCTGAACCTAAAAATTTTCGCGATGATCGCCATAGGCCTACTATATAAATAGTTTAATAACAAGCAGCACAATAGTAAGTTTACAAGACTAGAACAATAATGGATAACAGAAAGAGAAACAAATAAAAAGTATAGTGGAAACATAAGATACAATAGTGCTATTCGAATGGCACTTGCTCTAGGATTACATAGCAATTAAATTTTATATTGTCATTATATTATTGTAATCCTTACCCACGCACACACTTACAATATGTACAATGGCAGAAATTACAAGAAAACTAGATAAACATGTGCACAACACACCAACATCCTCAATATATATATATATATATATTATACAGCTAACCGCTAAAGAGAGTCAGGACCAATCAGACGACCCAAAGCCTTCCTAATTTGTCACTACACAACCAAATCTATTAATCTGGCAAAAGCCTGCCAGGTGAGTTGTCACGCCTTGGAACCCAAAACCCTCATGCGAAAACCGTTGTAGGCCCACTATATACAATGCTATCACATCCAGCAATGTATACAATAAGCCTATAAGGCTAGTGGTATAAATTATAGCAGAGATAATAATTGAAAGAATTTATCGATATATCAAGCAGCAGAATTACAAAGGAGAAATGATGATGTCCAAGTATCATCAATGAATATTTAGTCTAGAAATTAACACCCAGGAATCAACCTATTATATTGGCTCTAGTATGATCAAACACTCTAGGGAAAATACTATGAACAAAATTCTCTTTAGGGTTACCTCGAGTTTGGTTATTCAATAGCCAATCATTTCTTGCATGCCCGAGAGGGTGTTCCTAATCATCATTGATTATGTAAAGACCCGAATTCCAACGTATTAGGACCTTTACCGCCGTGAAACCCAAATAAGCCTAACCTAGGACCTATCTGAATCTCACAAGGCTTATCTCCTTAAAACCGATTTCAACAAATTTTATTCTTATGCTTTTAAAGGTTGGAGTATGACATTGGACAATTATTCTTGTATTATACGGAGTGAATAAAAAACTCAGCGGATGTCTTTAAATTTAATCAATGAAATTATAACACTCAAGTGCCATAGGGATCCAAATATTTAGAAAGTAAACATCCTACATAATTCGGAAACAACAAGCAAAGAGGAACTTGATAAACTAAAATAGTTTAATCAAAGCCTATGTTATATGCGCAAGCAATCAAGGAATAAGTATGCAAATATGATGCGATATCACCCCGCCGTGAAGCCTTGATCTCACACACTGGTACCACAAACAATGAATGTACCTAACCTTGAAAAATGGTGAAAATAACAGGATGAGATTACAAGAATCTCAGTAGGGTCACAACATCATAAGATCTACATAAATCTTAAACAAACATCTCCCAAACAACATTAGATCAGTCTATACAACTAAAGGGATTCACACATTCATCATTCAACCAAAAAGGGATAGGGTTGAAACTAAGTCTGAGGGTAGACTACAAGCACTTCCGAAAACCAAAAGTACACAGGCAGGTAAATCATCAATCAATCACATCAACAGGAAAGGCCATCCCCTTCCACAAAGGTTAGCATATAAGCTAATCAGCAAGCCTATTCATCTTGCCACACAAGGAAAAGGCATCCAAGCCACACAAGGATAAGGGCATCCAAACCACACAAGGATAAAGGCATCTTGCCACACAAGGACTAAGCATCCAGCGCACGCAAGCTGGGGATTGCCACCCATACGACTCCCATACTTGTAAGAACCTCTCCTCTCCCAAGGAGCATCAACGCTTACCCCGAATGGCCACCAGAAAAGGATCCTGACACACAAACACGTACAAGCACAAACAGGCAAGTACAAAGTACAATACCACAACAAGGTATTCTCAGTCATATCAGAACACAATAAGCATGTTCAATTCACACAACACATGCAAATTAGGCACACATAAACTATCTCAAGGGTTCGACAATGCTTAGAGGATCATATCTCAATACGAAATTCATAATACACTACACAAGATATACGCATGCAACATCAACAAGAACATGCACCGAAAACAATAATTAAACAACAAGGATCTCTAGAGAAACCGTTAAGGTATAGATCCTACAATCAACAATCAATCCGCAAGCATGCATAAACCATTACTCTAACTGAAACAAACAAACTAATCAAAGGATCTCTGGAGAAACCGATGAGGCATAGATCCAACCTCTCTTGTCTCTAAACAAGAAGCTATTCCTTTGCCTTTATTCAAGGGATCCGAATCACCTATACTATCATAAGGAAAAGACAAAACAATACTAAGCATTTATACACAATAATCAAGTAGATATCCTATTTCCTTACCAATTTCAATCACCAAACCTATCAAAAACCAGGGATCAGATGCTGCAGGTGCCTCTCCCTTGGATGTGTGATGTGATAGCCAACTTAATAAGAATCAACTTGAATTAACATCCCAATTAACTATACAAATTTTGGCACCAAGAATAGCGCAATAGGCAAATTATGATTATGTATATAAGCCTTAGGGGTTGCGATTTCATGTTAACAAGGAAGGATTAGGTGTTATTAACATATACAATCAAAAGACACAAGATCAGAAACCAACAGCTTAATCAATTGATCAAAATCGGCAACAATAGGTCAAAGGGTAGAGCATGTCCATTTCATGTATAAAGAAGATTCAAAGAATGAATTCATAATTTTACAACATGAATGGATGCCAAACAATCATATGAACAAAAGGAACAACAATAAAAATCAATTTAAAAAAGAATCACATAATTTTGGCACCAAGACCTACGAATTATAATTTGAATTTTGACAGGAAAGAACTAACTTTCTGATGATCGAACCAATAAATTTTGGCAGCAATAAGGTATGGTGTAGGGTTCAATATTTAACAAATTTTATGTATTTCTGATGTGGGATATAGGTGTGGCCGACTAATTCTTAATATAGGGTATTTATGGGATTAATTTCCTTACTTTAAAGGCTATATAAGGGAAGATAATCATTAGAATTGAATTCTGGAATTATTCTTAATTTTAAGAATTTTATCACCTAAGGTAAGATTGAACTAATAGGAAAAAAAATCAAAGGGAAATGAAACTAGAAATGATTACTAAACTTTCCATACTATTTTCGACCATCACACATCCATTTCTTCAAGGGCAAAATGGTCATTTTACTTGCACTGGCTTCTGGACTTCTAGAACTTAAAATTCGAGGTCTCATAGATTGTCCCTGCAATTCATGCCAATAATCTGGCAGAAGCCTGCCAAGTGAGCGAACAGGAAAATATACAGCAAAACACATACAATCATTTAACGATAACACATGCATACTGGCACACAACAAACATTTGCATACTCATCATAGCAATCAGCACAGTCATAGGCATAATGTAATGTAGCACATAATATCTCAAGAAATTAGGACCGTGACTGGGCTGGCAATGTCTCTCAGTCCTTCCAACGCCAGGAATAGGACTGGGATCTATCAGTGGCACTTCTATATGCAGCTCCTTAAGTCATTTGTTATCTCGTATGCAAATTCGATCTGTTTCAATGGGACATGCATTCCTCTTGGCCTAGTTCCACTGATGATGCCAAGGTGTTAGGTGATGGTAGCTCCACCTACTCGATCCCCATTTTAGGATATCTTGTTTATTTATATTATTTTTATTAAATTATACACCCCGTCCCAGCTTATGCTCCCTCGGCAAATCCATGCCGCATTACCATACTTGGAGAGCTCTCGGGAGTCGCATAGGTCACTTTGTTGTTGCGATGCTTGATTCTATCTTATGATTCCGAATGCACCCAAACACTTTATATGCACTTCCATTATTATCGTCACACATGGCACACTCTAGCAATGCATAACATGACTTAATAATCGAGTATGAGGTTATAAGCTCACACGATTTATTAATAATACATGCAATACTTTCACTCATTAATTCATTATGCTTTTGATTAATCATACTTATGAATATTCATTCATGCCAATAAATAATGTATTAAAACGGTTTGTTCACTCAAGGTTTCCCGACAATTAAAGTGCCAACACTTGATCTTCGATCCTTGGGCCGATTCCTCAAAATCCATTACATGTAGATATTCACCTAAACATGCATTTACAATCGAATCCTTAATATCGCATCATTAATATATAAACAAACATAAAATTATGCACCTATAATCTCAATACTATGTGTTTCTACCCAAAAATAATACGAAACTGATCTAGATATTTTTCTTATTTTTTCATATCTTAATCTAATTATTTGAATTATTAAATCACATCAGATTTATGTAATTTTCATAGCATCAGATTTCTTATAATTTTTAGTATTTATCATAAATTTTGGTAATTTTTCTTTATTTTCTAATATTTTCCCTAAATTTTTATCCTTTTCTATATATTTTTTCCTATTTTCTGCCATTTATTATATTCCAACCAATCCTGAAACTCCACATGGCAATCCCAAGCTCTAGCACAGCTATATCCGGACCTTCCTCCTACTGAACACGTTTTACACCTAAGGCATGCCACATATTGCCCGAACCTTAGCCTTGCGTCTAAACATAACCTAACCTTACGAACTACATGTCACATGGGCTGAGGTGAACAACCCGTCACTCGCATGGGTCTTCTTTAATTTGATGTGAACTTTGAAGTTACAGGTTTTGAGAAAATTTCCAAACCTTCCGATTTTGACACTAATCTTAACAATCTTCACATCAAATTAAAGTATAAATCACTGTTAAACTAATCACATGAAAAGGAAGGGGATTTACTGCCGGAATCTGACAAAATCAAAGGGAAAAGATTGTCTTTATCTGATCATTAAAAATAAATGGATAATCTTTATATATCTGATCGTCTTTATCTAGAATGTTCTGGCCTTGATCTTGTACAACCTACTGGTCGGTGTAAGTGAACCGATCGGTTCATTGATGTTCGGCACGATCGTCTGAGTGAACTGACCGGTCGGTGTCATTCAACCGACTAGTCAGTTGAGCTTTGGCAACTCCGTCTTTTTTCTCGTTTTTAGCAGCCAACCGGTTAGTTGAGCTTTGGCATAACTCCTTGATATCACCGACCCGTCGGTTGGCTCTCGCAATCACTAACATCAATTTTATTGTTTTAGTGCATCTTTCATATGAAAATGCTACCTTTAGCCACTAAAATCCATTACAAACCTACTCAACCATAACACTCAATAAATGATAAAAACATTCACTAAATTATTACAATTAGAACACAATTGTCCTTAAATTGAACAAAGATCATAATGGATGACCGGTACTAAAACCAGGTCATCAAATCTCCTCAAACATAGAACTTTGCTAGTCCCTAGCAAAAATAGTTCAATAAAGAAACACAAAAACATATGCCCAAATAATTTTAATCAAGGAAATTTAGTTCACTTCATTCATAACCAACAATAAACACTCAATTCTAAAATTCTGGTCTTTCAATTCTTATATAGTTGCACTAATTTCAGTTTCACATAAAGGAATTAGGATTTGAAAAGCACCCAATATTCATGCACTAGTTCATCAAATCAATCAGAATATTATTGGAATTTCAGAAAAGCACATAAACATTTCATTCTTTTATTTTAGCAAACACAACATTGGTGAGTCAACCAATAGCTTAACCAATACTAACCAACTCTTTTAATTTTTTTCTCAACGTAAACTAATCAGTTTTATGCTTCACTGCTCTAAATATTGGTTAATGTTAGAACTTAATGTCACCTTTAATTTATAAAACCAATTTCAACACATCACAAATTCAAATTTAATCAACCATACCAAACCAAATCTAGCATTCATTGTCATTTTTTCAGAAATGAACTAATCTCCTAAAACTTATCATAAATGGATGTCTTGGACATAACATCAAATACCAAAGATTATAATAAAATATAATTTAGACAAATAACGAAACATAACATGTCACGTTATAATACAGACAAAAATTCAAATAACTGAAATATAAACAATAGAAAATAAATAAGTGAGACAATAACTTAACTCCCCCCTGGTGCTTGATCATCATCCTCCAATTATGGTGGGGGAGGACCACTTGGATTTAGATACTGAAATTGCTCAAACATCCACTGATTTGTATCCTGCTGATATTGCATGGAGCACATCTGTTGCTATTGGAATCGTTGGAACATCTCCATCTGCCTATTTTGGTCAGCCCGTACCTCCCACAAAGTTTCTGTGATGACTTGTTGTTGTCCCACCAATGTGTGCTACTGGATAGAAATTTCTTCAAGTTACACAATCAGATCAGTATCCACTATTGTATATGAAGATGAACCAGTCTTCCTTGGCCTGGTAGGTTAATGAGGCACCGCTGGTGGTTTTCGAGTTTGGAAGGGTGTTTTCAAGTCAGATTTTAGAGAGAAAGTAGAGTGTTTTGGGGCTAGATTAGTAGCAGATAGTTTAGGGCTTGAAGAGAGAGGGGTAAGATGGGAGGATGGGTGCTTAAAAACCCTCCTCATCTCGACCAATCGGTTGGTTAAGCACAACCGACATGTCAATGGCCTCTCATAAAATTGGGGTCTAATAATTGACCAATCACCGACCGGTCGGTGGCCTTTCATAAATATTTTCATATTGAACCAACCAGCCAGTTGTCCTACGAATTCCTCACCAACATGTTTTCCTTCGTTTATTCCTCCTCAAACTTAATTTTCCTGCACAGAAACAACCATGTTAGCATTAAAACACTCATTTCTTCTCTCGTCTCACTTTTCTTCTTTTTTTTTATGATGGATTGCATCCCATTCAGCGCCTTAATTTAGGTCCTAGCATGACTCTTTGAGATTTAAGTCGTAGCTTGCGCTGGCGGCCTTGCATTGGATGGCAAAACCCCTGGTGGTCTATTCTGTAAAACCAGTGCCAACTAATCCATTTGCATCTTGAAATTCTAGATTCTTAAATCTGTTGACATAATGAATTAATACATCAAATCTTCAATCCCACTCTTCTTTTTTGCTGGTTGGTTCCCCTGATGATACCTAGGGTTATAACCTCCCTCTTTATTTTGATTGGGATTCGGACCATAATTATGATTATTATTCTTATAAGAAAAATTGGGGTGGTATTTCCAATTTTCGTTATAAGTGATCCCGAGTTGCTTCGTTGGATTCCCAATATAGTTGGCCTCTTCAACGTTCATAGGGCACTGGTAATTGTTGTAATTCCAACCATAATGGTCATAGAGAGCCAAAATAGGCTAGTTTTCAGGATTTTGTTGGATTGTTGCCACTCCTACTCTGCTTTGTTTGAACTCATGTCTCATAGTAGCTATTTCTGTTGTCAGCATGGTGATAGCGTCAAGCTCTAGCCTCCCTGCATTTCTATCAAAATCTGGGTCAGAATGCCAAGTCTGTCCTCCCTTAGCCATTTTTTCAATCAATCTAAAGGCTTCACTATCTTCTTTGTCCAAGATGTTCCCATTAACAACTGCATTCAGCATGATCTGTTGTCAGCTTGGTGATAGCATCAAGCTCTAGCCTCCCTGAATTTCTATCAAAATCTGGGTCAGAATGCCAAGTCTGTCCTCCCTTAGCCATTTTTTCAATCAATCTAAAGGCTTCACTATCTTCTTTGTCCAAGATGTTCCCATTAACAACTGCATTCAGCATGAACTTGTGCATCCCTAACATGCCTCTGTAGAAAGCATCTAGGAGTAGAAAGTCTGGAATGCCATGATGTGGGAACTTCTTAAACAACCTCTTGAATATGTCATCAACATCATACAGTGTCTCCTTAGGTTGCTACATAAAGTTACTAATCTCGTGCCTTAACTTAGAAGTCTTTGCCCTTGGAAAGAATCAAGCGAAGAAGGCATTCATCAGCTCCTCCCATGTTGTAATAGAACCAGTGAGTAAATTTTCCAACCAATTTGCAGCTTTCCCAGATTGAGAGAAAGGGAAAATATGTAGTCTGATTACTTCGGAGGGTACTCCATTGAATCTGAATATGTCTGTCAACTTCACAAACATCTTCACATGCTTCATTGGGTTTTTATTTTCCAGCCTCAAGAACTGGTGATTCTCAATTATCTGGATCATCGCAGGATTGATTTCAAATTTATTAGCCTGAATGATAGGCCTACGGATGTTGTCTCCTAATGCCTTAGCTATTGGAATATTATAGTCCATGACAGTCCTATGCCTTGGCAGCAGATTGTCTATTGCTGGAGCTGGGTTTGCATTGTCACCTCCATTGACAGCATCTGGGTTCTGGTGCTCCATCAGTTGGTCTTATAACTTAAGTCACTTGAGTCTTTTTATAGTCTTCTTAATTGAAAGGTCAATAGGTTCTAGGTCAAGCTTCTTGCTCCTTAAGTTATACCTATTCTTGAGTTCTACACACCAAAAAAAAAAACAATAAATTTAATATAGAAAAAGAATTAAAGTTAAATTGTTAGTTTTAAAGTAGTTTCCCTAGCAACCGTGTCAAAAAATTATTAGCATAAAATTGAATTTACTTTTAATCGCAAGCATACGACTAACAACAAGTAATATAGTTCAGAATAATGAGTATCGATACCACAGGAAAAGTCGTTTAAAACCAATCAATTCGCCTAATCCACTATTCTAGTTAAATTAATCGAATAATGAGAGATAACTAAACTAAACTTAAGACCTAAGTCAACTATTAGATGTTAGAATTAAGGTTGTTAGTTAATTTCAGAACCAATCCAACTATTGTTCATTTCCAATATTCTATGCCTGTTCTTGATGATCTTTTAATCTCCTCATAACCTTCTAGACTATTAGGAGCAAATTCAGACTCCCAACTAACTATATTCCTATGGTAATTGAACTTCTGAATCATTTTTCACAATCAATATGAACCTTAAGTTTGGCAGATATATTCAATTCTACCAAGTTTCAGCGATGCCTTAGAATTTCCAATCTCCTGTCAAAATTTAATCATTTTTGTGAATCAACTAAGACTTACCTTATGGACAAACTGGCCAGGTCTGTTAATTAATCAAGATTAGAAATAGTGTAATAAGAAAAAAATGAATTTGAATCTTTGTTTTAAGTCAAGGAATCAAGATTGCAAAAGATGAAAAGAAAGAATTAATCCAAAAAGTCTTTGCATTAATTAAAACTCAAACAAACATACCGTTATCTTGATCACTGACAGATCAAGGACACGTTCTGAAGAAAATACTTGAATGCGTTCAGTGTTTGATGAAAAATAATATAACACTAACGTCTATTTTATAGTTTTTAATAAATAGATAATCTTTATCCGTATCTGATCATCCTTATTCGCTTATTTCTGGGCTTGTTCTAGTAAAACCGATTCGGTCAGCGTAAGTGAACTGACCGGTCCGTTGATGTTTGGAATAATTGTCTAAGTGAACCGACTGGTTAGTGTCCTTCAATCAACTGGTCAATTGAGCTACGGCAACTCCATCTTTTTTCTTGTTTCTAACAATTGACTAGTTGGTTCCTTCAACCGACTGGTCGGTTGAGCTTTGGCATAATTCCTTGATATTGCCGCTCAGTCGGTCGGTTTCAACCGACCAATCTATTCGTTGTCGCAATCACCATCATTGATTTTGTTGTTTTGGTGCATCTTTCGTACGAAAATGCTACCTTTTGCAGCTAAAATCCATTCCACGCCTACTCAACCACAACATTCAGCAAACGATCAAAATGGTTACTAAATTAACTCAATTAGAACACAATTGTCCTTAAATCATACCAAAATCATAACAGATGACCACTACTAAAAATAGGTCATGAATATTTCAGAGGTATTGTTACGAATTTATCATCATATCCAAAATTGCAAGTGAACAATATCATATTAAGTAATATAGTTGTTCATAAGAACAGAATTCGCCCTCAGGGAAATTCAATAACAAATGCAATCTATCACCATAATTCTCAATTCTAGTTAAAGCAAGTTAAAATATTCATTATTATAGTAAAAAATCATGAATTAATGAGTAATTAAAACTTTATTTACTATATCTAAGAATCACACTCCAACATTATCGTATTCGAATCACGTCACACTGTTTCATCTAACCATTTACTCAGAACATATAACTAACCATCTTCTAATTACTTAATCATTCAACTTAATATGATAATTACTATATTCCTATTTAAAGGGCTAAATCAAGTTGAGTAATACAGATGGTTTGTTCCAGGGTAATAGGTATATTCCTATCCTACCACATTTCATTGTATTGTCCTTGTTTGTATGTTATTTTGTCAGATTATAAACAAAATTCCCTATGACTTATCATTACCTTAAATGGATTGATCAAATTTGTTGTTTGGTTACTTAACATACATGAAAAATGAATACAAGTTTTAGAGTAACTAAACCAGAAAACAAGGCATTCCAAAAGAATTACAATGATAACATGAACAAAAACAATTCATCTATTCGTTCATTCATCATTGTTGTAATCAGCATTTATATACTGTATACCTTAAATTCCATAAACGTAATTCACTAGAGTATCAGAATATGATTCTCGACTAAGAATAGAAAAATAAAACAATATTTTTATTCTATCTCTCTCTCTCTCTTTTCCATATTTTCTTTGGACCTGTATTTATAAAGTCGGAATTTTGACCAATCAAAACTATAATGTTTTGATTGGTCGAATTGTTTCAACAATAAAAAACTGTCTATAACTACCTTTAACTATTTTTTCAATTGGTCGTTGGAGTTTCACTTCAACCAATCGTTGACCTCTTTAGATTAGGTCGACTGATCAAAATTTGTGTGCTCTTTTTTCCTTGAGCTTTCACTCCATCAATATCTATTTTGTTCGACCAATCATGAAGTTCTCTAAAAATCCTCTAGTAAGTTTGACCGATCGAAATATTTGAATTTTGACCTATCAAACTTGATTTCATAGGATGACCGATCGAATCTTGTTGACTTTGACTTATCTTTGGCTTCTTTGGTTCGATCCTATGTGAGTTCGACTATTCGATGGTTGTATACTTCAACCAGTTGAAAATTTCCATTTTACGTAACACTTGATCATTCTTTGTTCCATCTCCACGCCCTATTAACACACTTAACAAAACACATAAAATACATTAATTGACTAGTTTAATATAGGTTAAACATATCATAATTCCTAAATTGAGTATACTAATTACCTTGTAAAAACAAGATAAAAAATCTCCTCAAACTTAGAACCTTGCTAGTTCCTTAGCAAGTAGTTCGATAAAAATTTTAAACTAGTTACCTATCAATACATCATATAAGTTTTACCACTTGAGAATCACATACTAACCAGTAATGAGTATACTTTGATATGAAAGAATTAAAAATTTCAGAGAGCATATTTATATATATGTGTGGCTAAGGAAATTAGATCCTTACAACATCAAACACCTATGCAGTAGTTCATGATCTTCATATGAGTATTTATTGGATTTTATTTCAGAAGTGGAAATCAATGGTCTCTTGTGACTATGCACTTATTTCATGATTGTTATTCTTTTTCTTGTTCTTTTTTTATATATATTTTGATTATTCATTCTTTCTTTCTTTCATTTTTGCATATAACACAAGGTTTTGAACTTATATTCTTTTGTTTTATCCTAAATACAAACATACCAATCATGCTTTGCTACTCTAGTCATTTGTTAATGTTACTAATGCCACCCAAAATACCATACAAATGGATACCAAATTTAATATGCTCTTTGAAAACTCAGAAAACCTCATATATTGTATACTCATTATATTATGTATTATGTAATCCTGAACTGGAAAGGAGATTTATCTGAATGGTCATGAAATCCAATCTCTTCAAACTTATAATGCATGGTTTTCGTTCATTAACGAACAACAACTCAACCTTTTATTATCAAAATGAAGATGACATTAACTCTAACCCAACAATAACAAAGGAAAGATAACTTATACTACTACTGTGAGATCTCATCCCTCTGAGTGCCTAGTTAGTGAGGTCTTTCAATGAGAGTGTCGGAAGTTGACTAGTTGACTTGAGAGTTGACCGTTGACCTGAGAGTTGACCGTTGACTCAAGAGTGACCCTTAGGGTTGATACAGTCATAGAAAGCCTAAATATGCGTCTAGGTATCTTAGTGAGCTTTCTAGATCGAGTGTCGAGTTTTAAGTCAGTGGAAATTGAGATTGGTCAATTTCTACTCTGTTTTGAGTGACCGGGGCCTTTGAGCCAAAAAACCTTATTAGGCCCGTTAGTTATTTTTCGTGTTTGATTACCCATTTTTCAGTCCAATTATCTATTTTAGCTTATTTCTTATGTTTACTGGTTTTAAAACCCGTTTTGGCCCACTAGGGGCATATTCGGCTTTTAAAATATTTCGATCTAGTATTTTCTGAGAATTTGGACTCGAGGTATAAATACCTAACCCGATCTGACACTTAAATTTTCTAAGTGTCAGAATTAGCACTAGCAGCCTATTCTATCTCCCTTCTCTCCTCTTTCTCTCTCCCTTCTTCCCTCTCGATAACACCATTCAAAATTCGTTGATTTCATTTCGACAAAAACCACCGAGCATCGTCCTTAAGCACTTTCCAAACATTCCCTAGCAAATTTCCATTGCTAGTTACTGATCGAGGAGCCGTAATCTGATTGTTCATCGCTTTGGGGAACTTTTTGGGGATTTTGTGGTAAGTGCTCTAAATTTCTATTTTTTTTTGTTGATATTTCTAAGTCGGTTTGATGGTTTTGATCTTTCAAAAACACCCCTTGATTCATAGGTGTGAGTTTTTTATTTTTGTGGTATTTTTGGTAATTTTGGATATTTTGAGATTTTAATTGAATTCTCAATTCTAAGTGTTTTTTTGCTTGGGTAAATTGATTTATGTGTTGTGGAGTGTGTTTGTGGTCTGATAAACCGAATTGTGTGATTGAGTGAGCTTGGGTGTTGATTTGGAGCTATGAGTGGCTCATACGAGGTTTGGACGTTTCGTTCGTTAGTTGGATTTATTGAATTGTGAGTTGAGGGATGTTGTTAGAGTGAGAAGTGTGTTAGTGTGAACATTGTTGCGGTCTCTAGAGTTTTCTTTTTTCAGTTTCGAATCCATTTGTCAGTTTTTTATTCTTATGTGCGTGTTGCTTCAATTTGTGTATTTGGGCGGTACTGGAGCGGTTGATAAGGGAAAAGGTATTACTGTTGTGTTTTCTGCGCAACAAGAGCTGGGAGTTTATGTTTTATTTGGTTAAACGAAAACATTTTGTGTTTTTGAATTAAAAAATGGTAAATGTATGGTTTTCAATGGAGGCCTTACATATATTGTGATTGACGTTCATCTTAGCTTTATGATATTACTTGTCATGCTTTGGATATATGAACTACATGTGAGACCCTGATCCTTTCTTTGATAGATGTCCTAAAAATCTAGGTACCAGTGCAGGTGAAATGACCATTTTATCCCTGAAGAAAAAGATTTGGGGTAGCCAGAAATGGTATTGAAGGTCCTTTCCTCTTTTGGTTCATTTCATTTCCTTCCTATCGTATTTCTTCCCTGATTCTTTTCTATCTTAAATGGTATATCTTCTATTCTTAAGAGATAATTCCAGAATTAAATCCTAAGCATTATCTCTTATTTTCTAGCCTTAAAAATAGGGAAAATTAATCCCATTAATCCTATAAACGTACCAGCCGGCCACACACATGTATTTACACCAAAACACCCTAAATTATCACATATTACCTTCCCTTCCAATCCCTCTTGCAGCCGAAATTCTTCCTACACATACCGTAGCCGAATTTTTTCATCTTTCATCAAATTTTTGCAAATAATAGCTCGTTGGAATCCTCTTTTCATCCTTCATCTTGTTATCTTAGTTTCATCATCAGAAGTTTGGTGCTTCCTTATATTTATTTCTGTCACAATTTCCATGATGTTGGTGCTGAAATTCCTTGATTCTTCCTTTAATTGGTTTTACTTTTTGATCCTTCTTTTCATATGAATGTTTGGCAATTATTCTTGTTATAATATTATGAATTCATCCTTTGTATCCTCCATATATGTGAAATCTTCATACCCTATTCCTTGTCCTATTGTTGCCGAAATTTGTCAATTGGCTTGTCTGTTGGTTTATAATATTGTTTCTTTTAATCATTTGTGTAATTGACACCTAGTCCTTGTTATCATGAAATTACAACCTCTAACCTAGTGATAAATTTACATGATGAATTAGGTTGATAAATCAGGTTGATTCTTGTTGTGTTCTTGGCTAGCACATCACACATCCAAGGAGGGTGGTTCTAGCAGCATCTGATCATTGGTTTCTAATAGGTTTGGTGAGTGGAATTGGTAAGGAACTAGGATATTTATTTAATTTCTGAATGTGTATGCTTAGTGTGGTATTGTCTTTGCCTTATGTGTGCTTAGGTGGTTCAGATCCTCTTAATAAAGGCAAAGGACTAGCTTTTTGTTCAGAGACAGTAGAGGTAGGATCTATACCTCATCGGTTTCTCTAGAGATCCTTTTTACTTGTTGATGTTTTGATTTATGTCCCTTGTTGTATGCTCATGTTTATATTTGATATACATGATTACGGATTGGTTTGTGATTCCTTATATAGTTTCAAATCCCTATGATAGGATGTATGTGTCGATTTTGGTTGTGCTATGTTCATTGGAGCTATTGATTGTGTTGTGATATGATTGAGGATGCCCTATTGTGGTATTATGCCTTGTCCTTGCTTATGTTTGCTTATACTTAATTGTGTGTCAAGATCCTTTTTCGGTGACCATTCGAGGTAAGCACTGATGCTCCTAGGGAGAGGAAAGGTACTTAGTGATATGGGAGTCGTATGGGTCACAATCCCTAGCAAGAGCTCACTGGATGCCTAATACTTGTCTGACTAGATGCCTTTTCCTTTTGTGGCAAGATACTCTTATCCTTTTGTGGTTTTGATGCCCTTATCCTTATGTGGTTTGGATGTCCTTATCCTTGTGCGGTTTGGATGGCCTTATCCTTGTGTGGTTTGGATGGCCTTATCCTTGTCTGGCAAGATGAGTAGGCTTGTTGTTTAGATTATTTTATTAACCATTTACCCTTTATGAAGCTATGCCTTGGATAATACAGGTGGAAGGGGATAGCCTTTCAATTGTTCAGATCAGATGATGAAATACCTAGCTGTATACTTCTGTTTTTAGAAGTGTTCTTAGTCCACCCAAAGCTTGTTACTTTCGGTCATATCCTTGTAGTGTATGATTGATGATTGTTTGATACCCCTTAGTAGTATAGGCAGATCTGATATTGATTGGGAGATGTTTGTTTAGATTTCTATAGATCTTACGATGTTGTGACCCTATAGAGATTCTTGTAATCTCACCCTGTTGTTTTTCTTATTTTTCAAGCTTAGGTACATTTTCTGTCAGTGGTACTAGGGTGTGAGATCAAGGCTGCTCAGCAGGACGATATTGCATCACATTTGCATACATCCATCTTTGCTGATTGCTTGCGCATATACCCCTGAACATGTAATTTGATTGAACTACTTTCTAGTTCAATAGATCCCTCTTATTCTTGCTTATTTCTGAAATATATTTAAGGGCATCTTGCTGGATTTTGAGAATTCTTTAGGACTTGTATGTTATGGTTCATTTGATTAATTATAAAGACTTCTGCTGATGATTTTATTCACTCCGTATGATACCAGATTGCGAGTCTAAATGATAAATATGCTCCAATCTTTAAAAACATAAGAAATGAATTTTATAAAACGTAATTAGTATGATTAAGCCTTGCGGTACTCAAATAAGTCATTGGAAGTGCTTTTTTGGGTTTTATGATGGTAAGAGTCCTAATTGGTTGGGTTTGGATTCTTACACTATATGCTTGAAGTCATAAGCATGTTGGTTGTGTTTATGCATGTGAGTGGCCATGTGATCCGACGTTTGAAACCGCTCGTTTGACTTAAGTTTATACCCGTATGATTGTTCATATTAGACCCCTTCGATGTGAGTTTGGGGAGCATTTCGGGTCATTTTTTGGGTGTGAATCTCGTCCAGGACGAGTACACACTCATGTACCAGAATACTACACAGCCTGTGTAGGACAGTAAATGGTTGAGTAATTTTTACATTACTATGTACTTTTTTTTTAAATGGCTATGTAATTTTTTTTAGACAGTCGTGTACTTTTTACAGGGCTGTATGCTTCGGCCCCATACTTTTACACCCTATCTTCCAGAAAATTACATAGCAATGTACTTTTCCTGGCAGCCCCTTATTGAAAATTAGATTCGTACCAGGCACTAACTCACTGCTGAATTTCACTTTCCTTGCTGGTGACAAACCGGTTATGTCTTCTTGAAATACATATGGAACTTCACGAACTACTGAAACAGAATCCAGATCTGAGGATTCTTTGGAAATCATGCAAGTTGGAACAACTCGCCTATCACCTTCAAAATAGTACTTGGCACCATTAGGAAAAGTGAACCACACATGCTTGTTGAAACACTCCATACGGGCTTGATATTTCGCCAAACAATCCATGCCTAAGATCACATCCAGCTCTCAGATGTCCAATGGGATTAGATCCACCTCAAGTACATTTGGACCCATACGTACAGCACAGTCGATGTAGATTAGATCACAATTCAGTTGCTCTCCCAAAGGAGTCAAAACCACAATAGGAGGAGACAAGGGAGACAAAGGCCGATCTGTGCTAAGTGCTATCCTTGGACTTACAAATGACCTATTTGCTCTGGGATCTAACAACATTTCAATATTTTGAGAAAAGACTGAAATAGTACCGATCACCACATCAGGGCTAGCCTTGGCGTCAGTGAGGGTGAATAGCCTCGTTGGTCTTGGTTGTGCCTCACTGATGGATCCGTTTGGTGATCTTCCTAGTACGCGTTGTCACGGGACTAGAGTTTTGCGGAATAGAAACTCTCCGTGCGGCCTTAGACTATCGCTCTTGCAATAGGCTAAGTAAGCCTTCCTCACAAAGCTAGCTAGAATGCTAAGCTTAGAACCGAACTGAAATGAGAGAGACACACAAAAGAATGGAGAGAAAGCTCTAAACTCTCAATATTGCAAGTATTGCTGGATGATTACAAATGAGGGGAGGCACCCCTTATATAGCCTTTACAACTCCCCAATGAATGGTGGAGATCAAGCCGTATGATCTAACGGTTATATACAAAAGTAGAAAGCACAAACACGGATCCCAAGTAGGGAATATATTCCCTCTCTTAGTGGGGAACATAATGCGGAAAGATTCTCTCATTGATTAATGTGATCCTCGATTTGGGAGTCGGGTCCCGCACGAAGCCGAATGACTCGTAGCCTGATATCATGAATGACATGTAGTCTGATATTCGGTCGTGACATTCTCCCCCACCAAACTCGTCAACGTCCTCGTTGTGTGCTGCCTTAAGAACTCGTTGATTTCGTCTTCGTACTGCCAAAGATCGAAATCTTTCTCCCAGCTTGTCTCGCTAGGAGGGTCGCCTCTCCATCGAACCAAGTACTCCACATGGTTCATATGCTTCCCACTCTTTTGCACCACCCGCCTTGATAAGATCTCATCAAGCTTCTTATCATGGGCATTGGTCACAGCTGTGGGAGCTCTCTTGGACTTCCCCCTCTCCGGATCTTCCGTGTCTGCTTGGAATGGCTTCAATAAGCTCACATGGAAGACAGGATGGAACTCCAATCTTGGCGGTAACTCCAGCTTGTATGATACTTTGCCGATCCTCTTCAACACCTTGAAAGGACCCTCGTATCGTCGCACTAGCCCCTTGTGCAACTTGGCAAAAACTCGGCTTTGGTTAGGCATTAGCTTCACCAACACAAGATCCTCTTCATCAAACTCTAAGGGACGCCTCTTTTTGTCCGCCCACTTCTTCATCCTCTTTGCCGCCTTGGACAGTTGCACTCTTGCAAGGTCCTTTTGCTCATCCCACTCCTTGGCAAAGCGATAGGCGGATGGATTCGGCCCTTGATAACCTGTGGCAATCTTGCTAGGAGTGTAAGGTTGTTGTCCATTAGCAATCTCAAAAGGACTCGTACCTGTCGATTCACTCCTTTGCAAGTTGTATGAGAATTGGGCCACATCAAGTAACCTTGCCCAATTCTTCTGGTTGGCACTCACATAGTGCCTAAGGTAGAGCTCCAATAAGGCATTCACTCTCTCGGTCTGCCCATCGGTTTGAGGATGAAAGCTGGTGGAGAAATTGAATTCTGACCCCAACAGCTTGAACAACTCGGTCCAAAATCTCCCCGTGAATCGAGTGTCTCGATCACTCACAATGGATCTCGGAACGCCCCAATATTTCACCACATTTTTGAAGAAAAGGTGGCTCGTCTCCTCTGCCGTGTATGCTTTGGTGGCTGGAATGAATACTGCATACTTCGAGAATCTATCCACCACCACAAGTATGGTTTGGAAGTCACCAGACTTTGGGAGGGATGTGATGTAATCCATGGAAATGCTCTCCCAAGGTCTCTCTGGTATAGGCAATGGTTCTAACAATCCAGGAGTCTTTTGTTGCTCAATCTTGTCTTGTTGGCAAACTAGACAAGTTTTCACATACCACTCCACATCGTCTCGCATGTTAGGCCAATAATAACCATCTTCCAAAAGTGCAAGAGTTCGAGTAATACCTGGGTGACCAGCCCATCCTGAATCGTGGCATTCCTTCATAACTTCCTTCCGAAGTTTGTCATGTCGAGGGACATAGATGCGGTTGCCTTTGGTGAAGAGCAACCCATCCTCTAGCCAAAATCTGCGGGTCTTGCCTTGCTTCACTTATTCTGCCAAGGCTTGAGCTTGGGGGTCATGCTCCATACCCCCTCAAATCCTTTCCACAAAAGGACTCACTGGTCGACTGATGGCTGCAAGTTCGGCCCTTCTACTAAGAGCATCCGCCACCAAGTTTGCCTTTCCTGGCTTATACTCAAGTGTATAGTCAAACTCAGCCAAGAAATCTTGCCACCTTGCTTGCTTCGGCGATAGCTTCTTTTGTGAAATGAAGTAGCTTGTGGCAATGTTGTCAGTCTTAACAACGAACTTGCTCCCCAGCAAGTAATGTCTCCAAACTCGCAAGCAATGCACCACGGCTGTCATCTCTTTCTCTTGCACCGTGTACCGCCTCTCGGTCTCATTCAGCTTGCGGCTCTCATAAGCAATTGGGTGTCCGTCTTGCATCAAAACACCACCAATTGCAAAGTCAGAAGCATCAGTTTGTACCTCGTATGGGAGTAGGTGGTTAGGCAAGGCTAACACCGGCTCCTCCATAACAGCTGCCTTCAGTGCATCGAATGCCTCTTGGCATCCACTCGACCAATCCCACACCTTGTTCTTCTTGAATAGCTCCGTCAAGGGTGTGGCAATGGAAGAGTACCCTTGAATGAACCGCCGATAATAATTGGCCAACCCCAAAAAGGAACGAAGATCCGTGACCTTCTTTGGGGGTTGCCAATCTTTGATAGCTTGGATCTTGGCACCATCCATCTTGATTTTGCCTCCGCCCACTATGTGGCCAAGGAATGCTACCTCCAGTTTGGCAAATGCACACTTCTCTCGCTTGACATACAGCTCATTCTCCCTCAACGCTTGAAACACCATCCTTATGTGTTGGATGTGTTCCTCAAGTGTGCTGCTGTATATCACAATGTCGTCCAAATACACAACAACAAAGCGGTCCAAGAACTTATGGAGAACTTTGTTCATTAGTGTGCAAAAAGTAGCGGGTGCATTAGTCAATCCGAAAGGCATTACCAAAAATTCAAAAGAGCCATACCGTGTGACACATGCGGTCTTGGCCTCATCTCCTTTTGCTATGCGGACTTGATAGTAGCCCGATCTCAAATCCAACTTGGTGAACCATCTCGCATCCCCAAGTTGATCGAACAAGTCAGCAATAAGAGGAATAGGGTACTTGTTCTTCACGGTTACCTTATTCAAGTCTCGGTAGTCGATGCACAATCTCAACGACCCATCTTGCTTCTTTTGAAAAAGCACCGGTGCTCCGTAAGGTGCTTTAGATGGTTGGATGAAGCCCGCATCCAACAACTCCTTCAGTTGCCTCCGCAGTTCAGCTAACTCCGGAGGTGCCATTCGATAAGGGGCTTTTGCAGTTGGTTTGGCCCCGACTTCCAACTCGATGGCATGGTCTACCTCCCGTATGGGTGGTAGCTTCTTTGGGAGTTCTTTGGGCATCACATCGCCAAACTCCCCAAGAACTTCCATAACTTGGATGGGCACTTCGTCATCAGCAGGTGTGCCTTCATCCATCACCAAGGTAGCTAGAAATGTGGGTTCTAGCTTCCTTACTCCTCTCTTCAGCTGCATAGCTGATAGTGTTTTTGCCTTCAGCTCCTTCTCTCGAGCCACTGGCACCACACAACACTTGCTTCCTTCGGAAAGTATGAGGGTGTTTGTGCAGCTTATTGGGACTGCTCTCGTCTGATCCAAAAACTGCATCCCTAATACAATCGGGAAATCATCCATAGGAACAATGGAGAAGTCAAGGTTACCTTTCCATTCTCCCATTTGTAGCTCGACCCCTCGGGCTACTCCAAAGATGGGCTGAGCTTGAGTGTTCACAGTCTTTAGCCAGCCTTTCTCCTCTTTGAATTTGATGCCAAGTCGTTGTGCTTCCTCCTTCTTCATGAAGTTGTGAGTAGCACCGGTATCGATCAATGCACGGGACTCCCTCCCTTGCACGATAGGTCTAGCAAACATCCTCCCAGCTTGCTCCTCTTTGGCATCTTTGGTTGAGGCTTTAACAGCACTCAACAGTTGCATGGAACTCATCCTTGGTGCTTCCATCGCTTCGGCCTCCCTTGCCATGGCTGCCAGCTTGTTCCTCTTCGGGCAATCCACAGCTCTATGTGGCCCCTCACATAGAAAACATGAGAGCTTGAGTCTCTCGTACTTGCCCCGATTTTCACCTCCCCCATGTGTGGGTTTGGCTGGACGAAAGGACTTGTAGGGCTTGAAGGACTTGAAAGACTTGTCCTTCCACTCCTTGGTTTCATGGGCTGCTCCTCCACCTTTAGCCTTGTAGTCACGGAAACTCTTAGGCTTAGGTGGGTTTGAACTCTCGGCCTTGCTCTCAAATTCTGCCAAGGATTCGGCCTCGGAAATTACATCGTTGAGCTCCTTGACATTGTGTCGATGAAGCTCCAACTTGGCCCAACTTTGTAGGCCTCCCAGAAATACGTACATGGCCTCCATCTCGGGCATGTCTGGGATCTCCAACAAGACTTCCGTGAACTCCCTCACGTAGTCTCGGATGTTGCCCTTGTGGGACAACCTGCGAAGCTTCTCCCTCGCCTCTAGCTCCCCATTTCTTGGTGAGAAATGTGCCTTCAGGAGCCTTTTAAAATCTCCCCATGTCTCCATATTCAAGGTGCCACGCTCAATTTGAGCATGCTTCATCCTCCATCAGGTTGTGGCACTGTCGGATAGATACAGTGGGGCTTGGGAAAGTCGATCTCCATCGCTCTCCATGCCCACCCCTTGAAAGTATTGTTCAAGGTTGAAAAGGAAGTTGTCCACTTCCTTGGCATTCCTCGTCCCACAAAATAACTTTGGCCTTGGGACATCCAGCTTCAGCTTGGGTTTGGCAACCCCTTGCGCAATTCCCTTCTTGCAATCCTCCCTGATTCCAACCAAATCATCCTTAAATGAAGAGATCTCAGCAAGAAGATTTACCTTGAAGTCATCTAACTCTTCCCTCCAAGAGTGGATAGCAATGAGGGCGCCTTGCATCTCCTCGCGAAGCTCATTCACGTCCCCTGACTCGAGCTCGCTTATGCGTTGGCCATATTCCTCAATCATATCCTTGTCATCGGCAACCTTCACCTCCATACGAGTGATCCTTGCCTCCAATGATGACAGATGATCAACAGTCTTCATTCTCTTCTTAGGTTCGGGAGCACGTTGGGGTAGTCTCCCCACACGGACCTCCTCGACCTCCTCTTCAAAATGGATGTTGGCATCAGAAGTACTAGGCATCTCCATTTCTCTCACAAAGGATTGAGCCGTGGCTCCGCTACCAACTGTCACGGGACTAGAGTTTTGCGGAATAGAAACTCTCCGTGCGGCCTTAGACTATCGCTCTCGCAATAGGCTAAGTAAGCCTTCCTCACAAAGCTAGCTAGAATGCTAATCTTAGAACCGAACTGAAATGAGAGAGACACACAAAAGAATGGAGAGAAAGCTCTAAACTCTCAATATTGCAAGTATTGTTGGATGATTACAAATGAGGGGAGGCACCCCTTATATAGCCTTTACAACTCCCCAATGAATGGTGGAGATCAAGCCGTATGATCTAACGGTTATATACAAAAGTAGAAAGCACAAACACGGATCCCAAGTAGGGAATATATTCCCTCTCTTAGTGGGGAACATAGTGGGGAACATAATGGGGAAAGATTCCCTCATTGATTAATGTGATCCTCGATTTGGGAGTCGGGTCCCGCACGAAGCCGAATGACTCGTAGCCTGATATCATGAATGACATGTAGTCTGATATTCGGTCGTGACAGCGTGCTGTTGGTTTGGTGGGATTGGCATACCCACCTCAGCCTATATTTGGTGTTCCTGTGATAAACCTAGGTTTCGGGCATTGCCTCTGAATATGCCCCATCTCGCCACAATTGAAACATCAACGTTGCTGAGAATTCCAACTAGATCCATTGGAATTCAGATCAGAAATATTCTTCTTGTTGTTACCTCTATTCCCATTATTTTTCGAAGGATAGGACCTTAAAGGACAGGATCCTATATGTGAGACCCTGAATTTTGAGTCCTAGAAGTCCAGAAGTAAGTGCAGGTGAAAAAGACCATTTTTTCCCTAAAGAAAAGGATGTGTGATGGCCGAAATGAGTAAGGGATATCTAGTAATTATTTCTTGTATTAATTCCCTTTAAATTGATTCTTTATTGGTTGATAATTACCTTAGGAAATAAAAACTTTAAGTTTGAGGGGGGATAATTACAGAATTTAATTTTAATAATTATTTTATTTTAATAAGTCTTGATGATAGAGATTATAATCTCATAACCATCTTATATAAATAGGAAGTCAGCCACACAAAAATCTTATGTAGAAAACACACAAAATTCGTAGGATCTACAAACATTACACCTCCCAATTTCTACCAAAATCTTCTTAAACTTCAAACAAGCATAAATCTCTCATCGTTTGTCGGATTCCTGAAAATAATAACTTATTGGAAAGCTCTTTTCATTCTCTTTCCAATAATTTTTGGTTTTTTGTCTGAAGATTAGTATTTCTTTCTATAAAGTTAAATCAAAATTCGACGGAATTAGGTTTTTAGATTTTTATAATTCTGTCTTTGATTGATCTATGATGTTGTTACCTTTATTCATATGATTGTTTAATATCCATTCATAGTGAAAAACCGTGAATTCATCCTTTGAATCTTTTCTATACATGAAATCAGTATGCCCTACCTTTGCCCTACTGCCCTATTGTGCCTATCTTCATCAATTGATTAATCTATTGGATTTTAATCTTGTTTCTTTTGATTATACATGTTATAAACCCATAATCCTTCTTTGTTAACATGAGATCGCAACTCCTACAACTTGTTAACATAAAATCGCAACTTGCTCTATTGTCCTATTCTTAATGCCAAAAATTGTATGATAATTAGGGATGGTAATTCAAGTTAATTCTTGTTAAGTTCTTGGCTATCACATCACACATCCAAGGGGGAGGTACCTGCGGTATCTAATCACTGGTTTCTGATAGGATTGGTGAGTGAAATTGGTAAGAAAATAGGGTATTTAATTGGATATTGGATATGGATACATAGTTTGGTTTTGGTTTTGGTTTTGCCTTATGATGCTATAGGTAGTGTAGAATTATTGAAAAAAGACAAGGTATTAATTTCTTGTTCAGAGACAAGAGAGGTAGGATTTAAGCCTCATTATTTTCTCCAGAGATCCTTGTTGTTTACTTGTTAATTTTGGTGCCTTTACATGTAATGTTGTTTGCACATATGTTGTAGTAGGAATGCTTGAATTGGGGACCAAGATGCGATCTTCTAGGCTATACCGAATCCCTTAAGATAGGATATGAGTGCCTAGTTTGCATATGTTGTATGTAATGAACATGTTGATTGTGTTTTGACATGATTAAGGATATCCTGTTATGGCATTATATCTTGTACTTGTTTGTGTGTGTTGGTACGTGTTGTGTGTCAGGATCCTTTTCAGGTAGCCATTCAGGGTAACGCTAATGTTCCTTGTGAGAGAGGAGGTTCTTACTGGTATGGGAGTCGTATGGGTGGCAATCCCCAACTTGAGCTCACTAGATGTCTAGTCCTTGTGTGGTCAGAAGCCCTGCCCATGTGTGGCAGGAAGCCCTTGTCCTTGTGTGGCTTGGGATGACTTATCCTTGTGTGGCAAAATGAATAGGCTTACTGAATAGCTTGTGTGTTAAGCATTTACCTTTTGTGTAATAAGCGTTGGACAACATAGGTGGTAGGGGATTCTTCTTCATTTCCAAGAGCAATCTGATGAGTTCTACTTGCCTGTGTACTTCTGAGTTTTCGAAAGTATTTGTAGTCCCACCCTTGCCTTAGATTCAGCCCTACCCTTTTTAACTGAATTCTTGAATTACATAATCGCTTTTGGTTGCTAGGAATGATCTGATGTTGTTTGGGATATTTGTATTTATGATTTCTGTATATCTTATGATGTTGTGACCCTACTGAGATTCTTGTAATCTCATTCTGTTGTTTCCACCATTTTTTTTAGACTCAGGTACATTCACTGTTGTGAGACCCTGAATTTTGAGTCGTAAAAGTCTAGAAGCCAGTGCAGGTGAAAAAGACCATTTTGCCTCTGAAGGAAAGGATGTGAGATGGCTGAAATTGGTAAGGGATGTCTAGTAATTATTTCTGGTACTAATTCCCTATAAATTGATTCTTTATTGGTTGATAATTACCTTAGGAAATAAAAACCCTAAGTTTAAGGGGGGATAGTTACAGAATTTAATTTTGATAATTATTTAATTTTAATTAAGTCTTGATGATATGGATTATAGTCTCATAACCATCTTATATAAATAGGAATTCAGCCACACAAAAATTTGTTACAGAAAACACACAAAATTCGTAGGACCTAAAAACCCTACACCTCTTAATTTCTGCTAAAATCTTTTTGAATTTCAAACAAGCATAACTCTCTCATCGTTTGTTGGATTCCTAAAATAATAGCTTGTTGGAAAGTTATTTTCATCCTCTTTCCAAGCATTTTTAATTTTTCGTCTGAAGGTTAGTATTTCTTTCTCTAAAATTAAATCGAAATTCGGCGAAACTGCCAAAATCTTTTTAAACTTCAAACAAGCATAACGCTCTTATTATTTGTCGGATTCCTGAAAATAATAGCTTGTTGAAAATCTCTCTTCATCCTCTTTCCAACAATATTTGGATTTTCGTCTAAAAGTTAGCATTTCTTTCTTTAAAGTTAAATTTAAATTTGGCGGAATTAGTTTTTCAGATTTTTAGAATTCTGCCTTTGGTTGATCTCTAATGTTGTTACCTTTATTCGCATGATTTTTTAATATCCATTCATAATGAACAATCATGAATTCATCATTTGAATATTTTTTATACATGAAATCAGTATGCCCTACCTTTGCCCTACTTCCCTATTGTGCCTATCTTGATCAATTGATTAACCTATTGGATTATGATCTTATTTCTTTTGATTATACATATTATAAACCCTTAATCCTTCCTTGTTAACATGAGATTGCAACTCCTACAACTTGTTAACATAAAATCGCAACTTGCTCTATTGTCCTATTCTTAATGCCAAAAATTGTATGATAATTAGGGATGGTAATTCAGGTTGATTCTTGTTAAGTTCTTGGCTATCACATCACACATCCAAGGGGGAGGTACCTGCGGTATCTAATCACTGGTTTCTGATAGGTTTGGTGAGTGTAATTAGTAAGGAAATAGGGTATTTAATTGGATATTGGATATGCATACTTAGTTTGGTTTTGGTCTTGCCTTGTGATGCTATAGGTAGTGCAAAATTATTGAATAAAGACAAAGAAATAATTTCTTGTTCAAAGACAAGAGAGGTATGATCTAAGCCTCATCAATTTCTTCAGAGATCCTTGTTGTTTGCTTGCTAATTTTTGTGCCTTTACATGTAATGTTGTATACGTATATGATGTAGTAGGAATGCTTGAATTGCGGACCGAGATGCGATCCTCTAGGCTATACCAAATCCCTTAAGATAGGATATGAATTGCCTAGTTTGCATGTGTGGTGTGTATTGAACATGTTGATTGTGTGATGACATGAATAAGGATACCCTATTCTGGTATTGTGTTTTGTACTTGATTTTGTGTGATGTTATGTGTTGTGTGCCAGGATTCTTTTCCGGTGGCCATTCGAGGTAATCGCTGATGATCTTTGTGAGAGGGGAGGTTCTTACTGGTTTAGGAGTCGTATGGGTGGAAATCCCCAGCATGAGCTCACTGGATGTCTGGTCCTTGTGTGGCCAGAAACCTGTCCTTGTGTGGCAGGAAGTCCTTGTCCTTGTGTGGCAGGAAGTCCTTGTCCTTGTGTGGCAGGAAGCCCTTATCCTTGTATGGCTTGGGATGACTTGTCCTTGTGTGGAAAAATGAATAGGCTTATTGAATAACTTGTGTGTTAGCCATTTACCTTTTGTGCAGTAAGCCTTGAACAACACAGGTGGAAGGGAATGGCCTTTCTTCTTCATTGCCGAGAGCAACCTGATGAGTTCTACCTGCCTGTGTACTTCTGAATTTTCGGAAGTATTTAAAGTTCCCCCTCAACCTTAGATTCGGCTCTACCCTTTTTAACTGAATTCTTGAATTGCGTGATCCCCTTGAGTTGCTAGGAATGATCTGATATTGTTTGGGAGATTTATGCTTATGGTTTCTGCAGATCTTATGATGTTGTTACCCTACTGAGATTCTTGTAATCTCATTTTGTTGTTTCCACCATTTTTCAGACTTAGGTACATTCACTGTTCGTGGTACCAGTGTGTGAGATCAAAGATACACGATGGGGCAATATTGCATCACCTTTGCATTCCTATTTTCTTGGTTGCTTGCATATACAATATGATCATAGATTGGACTACTTTTCAGGTTTTTCAAGATCCCTCTTTTGCTTGTTATGTTTTGGAACATGTTGGAGGATTTCTTGCTGGTTATTTGGATCCCTATAGGACTTGTGTATTTTGATTCCAATAATTAAATTTAAAGACTTCCGCTGATGTTTTATTCACTCT
Organism: Passiflora organensis; assembly: GCA_019739055.1. Classification (NCBI taxonomy): domain Eukaryota; kingdom Viridiplantae; phylum Streptophyta; class Magnoliopsida; order Malpighiales; family Passifloraceae; genus Passiflora; species Passiflora organensis. The sequence continues at coordinate 30,788 of JAEPBF010000040.1, read as the reverse complement.
ATATGATACCGGAATGATTGTCCAATATCATGCTCCATTTGTTATTAAAACTTTAATGGGTAAACCTGGTGGAATTCAGATAGGTTCTAGATGTCTTTAGGCTTGTTTGGATTTCATGGCGGTAATGGCCTTAATCAGAGCAAATTTTAATAAGGAATTAGGGTTATTAAAGGTTTGGTAGCGGAGCATGGTTTAGGGTATATGATTTATTGTATGCTAACTAGATTGTTGATTTTTGAAGGTACATGTGCGTACATCCACTTACCTAGAGGGCTAATACCAAAAATTAATCAGATGTTAAGAACCTAGTTAGAAATGATTAGATATCGTGTCTGATTGATTAATTTGTTGTGTGTTTATGAGTATTTTTATGTCTTGTTTGAATTGATGTGTTTTTGAGAGTTTAGTTGGGTTTCTTATCATTGTCGAGAATGTGTATTTGTTGGAGCATGCTGTTGAGTATCCCTATGTGATTTCTTATCATTGCCAGGTAAGTCTTTATGTGTTGTTGTCAAGTTTTCCGAGCATATGATTGATTTGTATGCAAGTCAAGTATGTTTTCTGTGAACCTATGCTTGCCAAATGTGAATATGTGTGAGACATGTTTGTTGCCGAATGTATGAGATGTGGTTTTGCATGATTTCTTTGTATGGTTTGTACTGTTGTTGAGTTCTTATGTGTGTTTTGAGATAATTGCCGAGTGTGCATTGCATGTGTGCTTTTGGTGTCCAAAATTTCCATACTCGTGTGCATGAGTACTTTGATTTCTAGCATCTGCATATCGTCCGGTGCATGCCTCTCCACCAGGTACCACTTCTTTTCCAAGTATCGTATTTAGTTATGTGTTAAGTAACAATTGTATGTTTGTATAGTATGGCAAGGTTGAACGCTACAAGGGATCGATGGGGTAGGTATTAGGTTCAGGCCGAACAGCTACCTGTTGAGCAAGAGGAGCCGAATGCACAAAATTAGCAGGGAGGGCAAGCTGAACCCGAAAATCAACCTGAGGCACCAGCCATCGATCATGTGATGACACAAATCTTAAACGTATTGTAAGGAATTTCTGCAAATCAACAGCGTATGGAGGTGCAACTTCAGAATGCTCCTGGACCTGCGCCTATGGAAGAACCTATTGCTCCACTTGAACCTGTACAGCCGGCACATCCTAAGGAGGCCGAGAGACTTCCCGTCATGATTACAAAATTATTGAAGGAAGCTCGACAATTGGGATGTAAAGATTTCAATGGTTCAGCCGGAGCTGCTGCCGCTCGCAAATGGATCGACACCTTGTGTTAAGTATCTTTGTTTTTACGTATCTCTGATGATGACAAGGTAACCATCACCACTTTCCTATTGGAGGGAGAAGCCCTTGCATGGTGGACAGCTATGAGCTTGCAATTTGGCGATCGTCTGCCTACATGGGAAGAATTTCAATATGAATTCGACGAAAGGTTTTATACCTAATTCCATAAAAGCGAGCAGCGACAAGCTTTCTACAAGATTGATCAGGGAACCCATTCGGTGCTGGAATATGAAAAGGCATTAAGGGAATTGTCTTGATTTTCACCTGAAGAGGATCACTCACTGTACCAGCTTGCGAAGCGATTTCAGGATGGGCTGTGTATCGAACTCAAAACCATCGTTGGTACGACACTAGAACAGAATTTGCAAGAACTAATTGTTGCCGCGACTGAAGCCGAAAAGATCGTGCAAACCAAAAAGCCATCCTCAGCCACTTGTGGTGGATCCTTCCGGCGAGATTCGAAATTTAATCGGCGTACGAGATCCTATCCTTTCAGGTCCTATCCTCCAAAAATTAACGGCAATGGAAGTAACAACAACAAGAAATTTTCTGGTTCGAATTCCAGTGGAACTACATGGAATACTCAGCAACGTCGATGTTACAATTGTGGCAAAATAGGGCACATTCAGCGGGAATGCCAGAAGCTGAGATGTATCACAAGCACATCTAGTGTGAGCCGAGGTGGGTATGCTAACCCTACCAAACTGCCAACACGCGCACCAGGAGGACCACCCAACGGATCCACAAGTGAGGTGCAACTAAGACCAACAAGGCTATTTACCCTAACTGATGCCGAGGCTACTCCTGATGTGGTGACAAGTACTATTTCAGTCATTTCTCAAAATGCTAAAGTATTATTAGATCCCGGAGTAAATAGATCATTTGTAAGTTCAAGGATAGCACTTAGCACGGATCGACCTCTTTCTTCTTTGACTCCTCCTATTTCGGTTTTAACTCCTTTGGGAGAGCAACTGATTTGTGATCTAGTTTACATCTGTTGTGCTGTATGTATAGGTCCGAATGTACTTGAAGTGGATCTAATTCCATTGGACATTCGAGAGCTGGATGTGATTTTAGGCATGGACTGTCTAGCAAAATATCAATCCCGTATAGAGTGTTTCACCAAATGTGTGTGGTTCACTTTTCCTGATGGTGCCGAGTACTGCTTTGAAGGTGATAGGCGAGTTGTTCCAACATGCATGATATCCTGGCTTGATACAAAGCGACTAATCAGCAAAGGATGTACTGCGTATCTCGCGCATGTACATGATATTTCCAAAGAATCCTCGGGTCTGGATTCTGTCCCAGTGGTTCGCAAATTTCTAGAAGACATAGCCGGTCCACCACCAGTAAGGAAAGTGAAATTTGGCATTGAGTTAGTGCCTGGTTCGAATCCGATTTCCATTCCTCTGTACCGTATGGCTCCTGCGGAAATGAAGGAACTAAAAATGCATCAGGTTGATTCTTCTTAAGTTTTTGGCTATCACATCACACATCCAAGTGGGAGGTACCTGCGGCATCTGATCACTAGTTTCTGGTAGGTTTGGTGAGTGAAATTGGTAAAGAAATAGGATATTTAATTGGATATTGGATATGCATACTTAGTTTGGTTTTGAATTTGCCTTGTGATGCTATAGGTAGTGTAGAATTATTGAATAAAGGCATGGGAATAACTTCTTGTTCAGAGACAAGGGAGGTAGGATCTAAGCTTCATCAGTTTTTCCGGAGATCCTTGTTGTTTGCTTGCTAATTTTGGTGCCTTTACATGTATTGTTGTATGCGCATATGTCGTAGTAGGAATGCTTGAATTGCGGACCAAGATGCGATCCTCTAGACTATACCAAATCCCTTCAGATAGGAAATGAGTGCCTAGTTTGCATGTATGGTGTGTATTGAACATGTTGATTGTGTTTTAACATGATTAAGGATACCCTGTTGTTGTATTGTGTTTTGTACTTGCTTGTGTGTGCTGGTACGTGTTGTGTGTCAGGATCTTTTTCCGGTGGCTATTCGGCGTAAGCGCTGATGCTCCTTGAGAGAGGGGAGGTTCTTACTGGTGTGGGAGTTGTATGGGTGGCAATCCCCAGCTTGAGCTAGCTGAATGTCTGGTCCTTGTGTGGCCAGAAGCCCTGTCCTTGGCCTGGGATGACTTGTCCTTATGTGGAAAAATGAATAGGCTCACTGAATAGTTTGTGTGTTAACCATTTACCCTTTGTGTAGTAAGCCTTGGACAACACAGGTGGAAGGGGATGACTTTTCTTCTTCATTGCCAAGAGCAATCTGATGAGTTCTACCTGCCTGTGTACTTCTGAGGTTTTGGAAGTATTTGTAGTCTTCCCCTCAGCTTTAGATTCGACTCTACCCTTTTTAACTGAATTCTTGAATTACGTGATCCCCTTTAGTTGCTAGGAATGATTTGATATTGTTTAGGAGATTTGTGTTTATGGTTTCCGTAGATCTTATGATGTTATGACCCTGCTGAGATTCTTGTAATCTCATTCTGTTATTTTCACCATTTTTCAGGCTTAGGTACATTTACTGTTCGTGGTACTAGTGTGTGAGATCAAGGGTGCACGGCGGGGCGATATTGCATCACCTTTGCATTCCTATTTCCTTGGTTGCTTGTGCATACAATATGATCATAGATTGGACTACTTTTCAGGTTTTTTTTCAAAATCCCTCTTTTGCTTGTTATGTTTTGGAATGTTTTGGAGGATTTCTTGCTGGTTATTTGGATCCCTATGTGACTTGTGTGTTTTGATTCCAATAATTAAATTTGTAGACTTCCGCTGATGTTTTATTCACTCCAAATGATACCAGAATGATTGTCCAATATCATGCTCCATTTGTTATTAAACATATAGAATGATCATGCTAAAAGTTTATTAAAAATTTAATAGGTAAGCCTGGTGGGATTCAATAAGGTTCTAGGTGTCTTTGGACTTGTTTGGATTTCTCGGCGGTAATGGCGTTAATCGGAGAAAATTTTAATAGGTAGAAATTGGGATCATTACACTTCGTCTTTATTTAATAGTTCCGAACCACCTATAGCATTACAAGGCAAATACAAAACCAAACTAAGCATGCATCATCTCGTATTCTGAAATCACGAGCGATGGCATCAACACCATCAGATTGTTGCTTCCGAACTTCAACCAGTTTTGGATCTTCTAATTGCTGATTCCGGATCTCCTCAATCAAGGTAGGAGTAACTTCGATTCATGCCAACAATGAACCATAATAATTAGTGCTCAGATGCACACGGGTAGCTTTCAAATCCAGCAACATTGGCATATTATTGGGTGCACATGTAAGCCAAAACCAATGGAGAAGGAGGATTAAACTTTTGGCTTAAGGCATCAGCAACAACATTTGCTTTTCTAGGATGATATTCGATGATTAAATCGTAGTCTTTAATCAGCTCCACCCATCTTCGTTGTCTCAAATTTAATTCTAATTGCGTGAGAAGGTACTTCAGGCTTTTGTGATCAATGAAGATTCGGCACATCTTGCAATATAAGTAATGTCGCTATATTTTTAATGCAAACACCACGGCTGCAAGATCCAGATCATGCATAAGATAATTGCTTTCATGCGGTCGCAGTTGTCAGGAAGCATATGCGACAACTTTCCCATCTTGCATCAATATGCATCCAAGTCCGGATTTCAATGCATTGCTGTAAACCATGTACTCTTTCCCACTAACTGGTAAGGTGAGGATAGGTGCAGAAACTAATCGGTTTTTCAATTCTTCAAAATATCACTGGAACTTCTCAGTCTACACAAATGACTCTTCTTTGCATGTCAATTTCGTGAAAGGTCCAGCAAGCGATGAAAAATTTTCCAAGAAGCGACGGTAGTATTCAGTTATGCCAAGGAAACTACGAACTTCAAATACAGTTTGCGGAGGTTCCCAAGCAACTTCGTCTTCAATCTTCTTCGGATCAACTAACACACCTTAAATGGAAACAACATGGCCAAAGAAACCAACTTTGCATAACCAGAATTTGCATTTGGAGTACTTTGCGAACAACTATCAATTCCTCAAGACATTTATAACAATTGGCTAGTGCTCAGCATGTTCCTTTTCCGATTTTGAATAAACCAAAATATTGTCGATGAAGACTATTACAAATTTGTCACCACATCAGGGCTAGCTTCGGCATCAATTATCGTGAATAACCTCGTTGGTATTTGTTGTGCCTCACTCGTGGATCCGTTTGGTGGTCCTCTTGGTGCACGTGCTGGTGGTTTGGTGGGATTGGCATACCCACCTCGGCCTGCATTTGGTGTGCCTGTGATACGCCTGGGTTTCGGGCATTCCCTTTGAATATGCCCCATCTCGCCATAATTATAACATCGACATGGCTGCGGATTACATATAGATCCTTTAGAATTTGGACTAGAAAAATTCTTCCTGTTGTTACCTCTATTGCCACCATTGTTTTTCGGAGGATAGGACCTCAAAGGATAGGGTCTCGTACATCGATTGAACTTCGAATCTCGCCTGAAAGGTCTGCCATTAGTGGCTGCGAATGGCTTCTTGGTTTGCACTATCCTTTCAGCTTCAGTTTCAGCAACAATTAGTTCTTGCAAATTCTGCATCGGTGTTGTACCAATGACGGTTTTGAGTTCGGTACTCAGCCCATCATGGAATCATCTTGCAAGCTGTTATAGTGTGCGATCCTCCTCTGGTGCAAATCGGGACAACTCCCTTAGTACCTTCTCGTATTCCAGCACTGAATGGGTGCCCTGTTCAAGTTTGTATAAAGCCTGTCACTGCTCTCTTTTATGGAATCTCATATAAAACCTTTCGTCGATCTCATACCGAAATTCTTCCCGAGTATGCAAACAATCACCGAATTGCAAACTCATACCTGTCCACCATGCGAGAGCTTCTCCCTCAAGTAGGAAAGTGGCGATGGTAAAATTTTCATTATCCGAGATACGCAAGAACAAGGACACTCGGCACATATTTCCTATCCATTCACGAGCTGCTGCAGCTCCGACTAAACCACTAAAATCTTTGCATCCCAACTGTCGAGCTTCCTTCAACAATTTTGTAATCACAACGGAAAGTCTCTCAGCTTCCTTAGGGTGAGCTGGCTGTACAAGTTCAAGTGGAGGAATAGGTTCTTCCATCAGCGCGGGTGCAGGAGCATTCTGAAATTATTCTTCCATATACTGCTGATTCACAGCAATCCCTTTCAGTACGCCTAGGATTTGTACCATCACAAGATCGATGGCTGGTGTGGCTGGTGCCTCAAGTTGGTTTTCGGGCTCAGCTTGCCTTCCCTGCTCAATCTGTGCATTCAGCTCCTCTTGCTCAACAGGTTGCTGTTTGGCCTGAAACTCTTACCTACCACATTGACCCCTTTGTACACTTGGCCTTGCCATAATATACGAATACACAATAGTCACTCAACACATAACCCAAATACAAAATTATGAAAAGAAGTAGTACCTAGTGGAAAGGTGTGCACCGGACGATACACATATGCTGGAAAACAAAATACACACGCACCCAAGTACACACAAATTTTGGAAATCATATGCACACAAGCAATGCACACTCGGTAATTACATCAATACACAGATATAAGCACTCTGCAAACAATCATCAAGCATTCGATAAGCACACAGGGACATTCGACAACACTCTTAGGAATTATAAAATTCATGCAAAAACATACATAAGCATTTGGAAGGAAAACATGCATCAATAATACCCTTTCAGCAATAGTTAAAGAAAACAAAGCAAACACATTAAGTCATATAGGGCATAAAAATTACCATAAAGACACAGCAAGTCAAATTATCAATTTTATTATTTAAATCTTACAAACCAATCCCTTTTTAGTATTAGATTATTTTCAGTATTAGACCCTAAGTGAGTGGGTGTGTGCGTATGTACCTACCTACAAACACAAAATCAACAAACAAATTAGCATATAACAAATCATATTCCCTACAACATGCTCTGCTACCAAACCTCTAAGGACCCTAAATCCTAACCTATTATTAATTGCTCCTATTAGGACCTTTATTGCCGGGGAAACCCAAACAAGACCGAACCAGGACCTATCTGAATCTCACAACACTTATCCATCTAGTTTCCATTTTTACATGTTAATTCCTTTAAGATTTTAAAGTTTGGAGCATGATATTGGATAAGTATTTTTGTTTCATACGGAGTAAATAAAACATCAGCGGAAGTCTTTAAATTTAATAAATGAATCCATAACACACATGTCCTATAGGGATCGAAATAACCAACAAGTGAACGTCCAACATAATTCAGAAATAATAAGCAGAGGAGGAATCTTTTGAAACCAGAAAATAGTCCAATCAATGATAATGTTATATGCGCAAGGAACCAAGGAGACAAGTATGCAAAAGTGATGTGATATTGCCCCGTCGTGCAGCCTTGATTCTCACACACTGGTACCATGAACAACGAATGTACCTAAGCCAGAAAAATGGTGAAAAGAATAGGATGAGATTACAAGAACCTCAATAGGGTCACAACATCATAAGATCTATAGAAATCTTAAACAAACATCTCCCAAACAACATTAAATCATCCCTACTCATCTAAAGGTATCACATAATTCAAGAATCAAACAAAAGGGTTAGGGCCGAAACTAAGGCTGAGGGTGGACGACTTGTCGCCCGAGGTCATCCCTAACCTCCGACCGTCACCTTTCTTTTTTTTGATTCAACCAATCATTCAATTAAACATTTTAATGTAAGCATCGATACATAACTCTAGTCTCTAGAAATCATTTACGACTATTTTGCACAACTAATTGGATTAAAATGGCATGAGTAAGAAGATTTACTCACTCAATTTTGCAGAACAAAACTTACCTATTTTGACCGATTTCTCACTTGTTCCTCACAATCCCACACTCAGATGTCTCCCTCATTCCTCCCTTCGAGTTTATGCACTCTCAAAGGCCAGTTTCTATGTGTGTTTCAGGTATACCTACACGTGTATCCAGGCCGGATTTACTCCGGGTATGCTTGAGCTGTAGGAGCTGATACGTGGATGGTGAGGAGGCGTAAGGTGAAAAACTATTGTGGCTGGTGACTAAGCTTGAGTAGGATATGACATCATTTGGATTCAACATAAAATGATGTCGTTCCTTATACGGGATTGGGTTCCCAACCTTAATCCGCCTCAGGTGTAAAAATGACGGACTCTTTTGCATTTTGACCAGCAATTTCCTATTTATATTTTTTAAAAAATATAATAAGATATATATATATATATATACATATATATCTATATATACATGTATATATACATTTATGTGTATATGTATATATGTATATATATATAATATTAATATATTCTAAAATCTATCAAAACTTATAAAATTCAATAGAAATCTAATATTAACACCAAAAATTTCCATAAAATTTCTATAAATTTCTAAAAGTCATAATATCCATCTTATAAAATAAAATTAATTTTCCAAGAATTATAGCATTTATAATTAATTTTATACCCTAAAATCTAAAGAAAATCCTTAAATATCATTATATAACCTCAAAAAATTCTGGGAAATTCTTTCATCATCATACGTTCTTTCTGAATATATCTAGGTCCTTATTAAATTAAATCTCATACAAAACCTTCATAAAATTTATTTATCAAAATTTTCACACTTAATACCTAAATTATCATCCGTATAACAAAATCTTGAAATTAAGGAAGGCTCGAATCCTACTTTTGATTTCAATAGACTTTCAAACAATAAAGAGTAGCCATTTTAGGACCTCTATCAAGGAAGTTAATCATTGTTGCGGAAAATTTCTGACCTTCATCCTTGCATTACTCTTTCATCCTTTGTCGGATTTCTGCAAATAATAGATTTTTAGAAAGCTCTTTTCATCCTCTATCTAGCTATCCTAGTTTGATCATCAAAAGGTTAGTTCTTCCCTGTCAAAATCAAACTGTAATTTATAGGGTTTGGTGCCAAATTATGTGGTTCTTCCGTCAATTAATTTTTGTTGTTGTTCTTTTTGTTCATATGATTGGTTGGCATCCATTCATGTTGTAAAATCATGAATTCATCCTTTAAATCTTCCTTATACATTAAATCAGCATGCCTTACCCTTTGCCTTGTTGTTGTAAATTTTGATCAATTGATTAACCTGTTGGTTTCTGATAGTGTTCCTTTTGCTTGTATATGTTATTGACACCTAATCCTTTTTTGTAATCTTGAAATTATAACCCCTATACCTTGTAATCATGAAATCGCAATTGTTATGTGAACCCTATCTTAGAGCTGAAATTTGTATACTTAATTGACGTGGTAATTCAGGTTGAATCTTTTGAAGTTCTTGGCTATTACATTACACATTCGATGAGGAGGCACTTGCATCATCTGATCACTATTTTCTGATAGGTTTGGTGAGTGAAATTGGTAAGGAAATATGCTATCTACTTGATTATTGAGTATGCATGCTTAGTATAGTTTAGACTTTGCTTTATGATGTTATATGTTGTTCGGATCTCTTGAATAAAGACAAAGGAATAGCTTCTTGTTTAGAGACAAGAGAGGTAGGATATATGTCTCATCGGTTTCTCCAGATATTCTTGTTGTTGGTTGTTATTTTCGATGCATGTCCTTGTGATGTTGTATATGTATATGTGAGATAGTGTATGCATGAGCTACGGATCAATTTAAGGCTTACTTAGGCTATATTGAACCCTTCAGATAGGTTATGAGTGCCTATATTGCATGTGTTGTACCCAAAAAACATGTTGATTCTGTTCTGACATAACTAAGGATACCCTATTGTGGTATTGTGCCTTGTACTTGCTTGTGTGTGCTTGTACGTGTTTGTATGTCAGGATCCTTCTTCGGTGGCCATTTGGGGTAAACGTTGATGCTCAATGGGAGAGGAGAGGTTCTTACTGGTATGGGAGTCGTATGGGTGGAAATGCATAGCAAGAGCTCGTTGGATGCCTAGTCTTGTGTGCTGGCTAGATGCCTTGTCCTATGTGCTGGCAAGTTACCCTTATCCTTGTGTGGTTTGGATTCCCTAATCCTGTGTGCTAGTTAGGATGCCTAGTCCTATATGCTGGCTAGATGCCTAGTCCTATATACTGGCTTGATGCCTTGTCCTGTGTGTTGGCAAGATGAATAGGCTTGTTGATTAGCTTGTGTGCTAACCCTTGACCCTTTGTGAAGCAAAGCCTTAGACAACAAAGGTGGAAGGGGATGGCCTTTTCTTATTGCCGAGAATGAATGATGAATTTTCCTGCCTGTGTACTTTTGATTTTCAGAAGTGTTTGTAGTCCATCCTCAGCCTTACTTTTGACCTTAACCCTATTAGTTGATTCTTGAATTGTGCGATATCCTTTAGATCTATAGGGATGATCTGATGTTGTTTGGGAGATGTTTATTTAAAATTTTTGTAGTTCTTATGACATTGTGACCCTACTGAGATTCTTGTAATCTGATCCTATAGTTTTCACCATTTTTCAGGTTTAGGTACATTCGCTGTTTATGGTACTAGTGTGTGAGAATCAAGGCTGCACGGCGGGGCAATATCGCATCAGATTTGCATACCTGTTCTTTGATTACTTGTGCATATAACATGAAGATTTATTGGACCATTTTTGGATTTTTACAATGTCTGTTTTGTTTTGTTATTTTAAAAAATTACTGGGTTTACATGCTGGACTTTCAGATCCCTATGGGACTTGTGTGTTGTGGTTTCTTTAATTAATCATAAAGTCTTCTATTGATGATTTATTCACTCTGCATGAATGCAGATTGTTTGTCCAATACTATCATCCTCCAAACTTTAATAACTTAAAGAATTAATATACTAAAATCGGAAATTAGATGGTTAAGCTTAATGGGATTCAAATAGGTTCAGGATTTGGGGTTTTTTGGGTTTCACGGAGGTAAGAGTCCTAATAGGAGCAAATTATGAAATATGGGTCCTTACAGGTTTTGTAACAGAGCATGTTTTAGGAATATGATTTGTTATATGCTAACTTGTTTGTTATATGATTTATGTTTGTAGGATGGTACATGCGTGCACACCCACACACTTAGGGTTTAATACCAAAAATAATCTGATGCTAAAAACCTAGTTTGAATTATTTGAATGACGTGCTTGATTGTTTGATTTGCTATGTATTTATGAGTGTTCTTGTACATCATATGATTTGATGTATTTTGTTGGGTTCCGGAAAGAGTTTGCTGTGTTTCCCTTGCTATTACCGAATGGATATATGTGCTGTAAAGTGTTGCTGAGTGTCCTTAAATGACTGTCGAATGCATGTAACAGATTCATAAGCATGTCAAGTATGTTTTAGTATGATTGTTTCCATAATGTCGAGTGTGATTTGTGTTAAAATTGTGTTTGCCAAATGCCTTGATGATGATTGCCGAGTGCTTATGTGTGTGTTAATGTGATTGACGAGTGTGCATTTACATCTGTGCATGTGATTTCAAAACTTGAATCTTAGTGTGCATAAGTGATTTGTTTTCCAGCATATGCATATCACCTGGTGTATGTCTCTCCACCAAGTACCATTTCTTTTCCTAGTGTGCGTATCTGGGTTATGTGTTGAGTAATGTTGTGTGTTCGTATAGTATGGAAAGGATGAATGCGACACGAGATTGACTATGTAGGCATGGGATTCAGGCCAAACAGCAACCTATAGAGCAGAACGAACCCGAGGCACAAGTTGAGCATGGGGGGCAAGCTGAGCCCGAAAACCGACCTGAGGCACCAGCCATCAAGTAATGGCACAAATCCTAAATGTATTGCAAGGAATTGATGCAAATCAGTAGCGTATAGAGGCGCAATTTCAGAATGCTCATGCACTCGAACCTGTGGAAGATCCTACTCCTCCAGTTGAACCTGTATAGCAGGCTCATCCTAAGGAAGCTGAGAGACTCCCAATCATTATTACGAAGTAGCTGAAGTAAACTCGTCAACTAGGATGTAAAGATTTTAGTGGTTCAGCCGGTGCCGCTGCGGTTTGTAAATGGATGGACATCTTATGCTGTATGTCCCTATTTTTGCATATTTCTAATGATGACAAGGTTGCCATTGCTACTTTACTACTTGTGGGAGAAGCCCTCACATGGTGTACAACTATGAGCTTGTGATTCGGAGATCGTTTGCCTACCTGGGAGAAATTTCAGTTTGAGTTCGATGAGAGGTTTTATACGAAATTCCATAAAATCGAGCAGTGATAAGCTTTCTATAAACTTGAATAGGGCACCCACTCGGTGCTGGAATACGAAAAGGTGTTAAGGGAGTTGTCCTGATTTTCACTATAGGAGGATCGCTCACCGTACCAGCTTGGGATATGATTTCAAGATGGGCTGAGTACCGAGTTCAAAACTATCATTAGTACAAGACCAATGCAGAATTTACAAGAACTAATCATTGCGGCGGTTGAAGCTGAGAAGATCGTGCAAACCAGGAAGCCGTCCACAGCAACTGCGTGGTGGATCTTTCAGGCAAGATTCTAAGTTCAATCGGCATACGAGACCCTATCCTTTAAGGTCCTATCCTCCGAAAAACAAAGGAAATGGAGGTAACAATAAGAAGAACTTTTCTGGTCCAAATTCTAGTGGATCTATGTTGAATTCGCAGCCATGTCGATTTATAATTGTGGCGAGATGAGCCATGTTTAGAGGGAATGTCCCAAACTGAGACGTATCACAGGATGGGCTGAGTACCGAGCTAAAAACCATCATTGGTACGACAATGGTGCAGAATTTGCAAGAACTAATTGTTGTTGCGACTGAGGCTGAGAAGATCTTGCAAACCAGGAAGCTATCCATAGCAACTAGTGGCGTATCTTTCACGAGAGATTCGAAGTTCAATCAGAGTACGGGACCCTATCCTTTAAAGTCCTATCCTCTGAAAAACAATGGCAATGGAGGTAACAACAGGAAGAACTTTTCTGGTAAAAATTCTAATGGATCTACATGGAATTCAAAGCCACGTTGATGTTATAATTATGGTGAGATGAGCCATGTTCAGAGGGACTGTCCCAAACCAAAACAAATCACAGGCACACCAAATTCCAATCGAGGTGGGTATGCCAATCCCGTCAAAACACCAACACCACACCAGGAGGACCACCTAACAGATCGACAAGTGAGGCATAACCAAGACCAATGAGGCTATTCACCCTGACTCATGCCGAGGCTAGCCCTGATGTGGTGACATGTACTATTTCAGTATTTTCTCTAAATGCTAAAATGTTGTTAGATACTGGAGCAAATAGGTCATTTGTAAGTCCAAGGACAGCACTTAGCATGGATAGGCCTCTGTCTCCCTTGTCTCCTCCTATTGCGGTTCTGACCCCTTTGCGAGAGCAACTGACTTGTGATCTAGTCTACATCGGCTGTGCTGTACGTATGGGTCCAATTGTACTTAAAGTGGATCTGATTCCATTGGACATCAGAGAGTTGGATGTGATCTTAGGCATGGACTGTTTAGTGAAATACCAAGCCCGAATGGAGTGTGTTTCACCTTTTCTAATGGTGCCGAGTATTGCTTTGAAGGTGATAAGTGAGTTGTTCCAACTTGCATGATTTCCTGGCTCGATGCAAAGTGATTCATCAGCAAAGGATGTACTGTGTACCTCGAGCATGATGTTCTAAAGAATCCTTGGATCTAGATTCTGTTCCAGTGGTTCATAAATTTCCAAATGTGTTTCCGGAAGATATAACCTATTTGCCACCAGTAAGAGAAGTGGAATTCGGCATTGAGTTAGTGTCGGGTATGAGTCCAATTTCCATTCTTCCGTATCATATGGCTCATACGGAAATGAAGGAACTGAAGACACAATTGGAAGATTTTCTGGATCGTGGTTTCATCCGACCTAGAGTGTCACCATGAGGAGCACTAGTCTTTTTTGTGAAGAAGAAAGATGGTTCGCTGCAATTGTGCATCAACTATCGGCAGCTGAATCATGTGACCATGAAGAACAAGTACCCTTGCCACGCATCAATGATCTGTTTGACTAGCTCCAAGGTCCAGCCGAGTTCTCCAAGATCAATCTCATATCTGGATACTATCAATTTCGAGTTCGTGATGTTGATATTCTGAAAACCATGTTCAGAACATGATACGGCCACTACAAATTTCTGGTTATGCCATTTGGTTTTACTAGTGCACCAGCCATGTTCATGGACCTGATGAATCATGTGTTCCATGAGTTCCTAGATAAATTTGTGATAGTCTTCATCGATGACATTCTGATTTATTCAAAATTAGAAGTGGAGAATGTTGAACACTTATGGATTGTGCTGAATGTTAAGAGGGATCAACGGTTGTTTGCAAAGTACTCTAAATACGAATTTGGGTTACGCGAAGTTGGTTTCCTTGGCTCTGTTGTTTCTGCTCAAGGTGTGTTAGTTGATCCGAAGAAGATTGAAGCCATAGTTGCTTGGGAACCCCTACAAAATGTGTTCGAAGTTCATGGTTTACTTTGTTTCGCTCGATACTACTGTCGATTTCTGGAAAAGTTTCCATCGCTTGCTAGACCATTGACAAAATTGACACGCAAAAGAGAGTCATTCGTATGGAATGAGAGGTGCCAGCGAAGTTTTGAAGAATTGAAGAACCAGTTGGTTTCAACACCAATCCTCACCTTACTAGTCTGTGGGAAAGTATGTGGTGTATAATGATGCATCGAAATCCGGGCTTGGATGTGTATTGATGCAAGACAGGAATGTTATTGGCTATGCTTCCCGACAGTTGCGACTTCATGAATGCAATTATCGTACACATGATTGGAGTTTTCAGTCATGGTGTTTGCATTGAAAATGTGGCACCACTATCTATATGACGAGACATGCCGAATCTTCACCAACCACAAAAGTTTGAAATATCTCCTTACGCAAAAGGAGTTGAACATGAGACAACAATGATGGGTGGAGCTAATTAAAGACTATGATCTGATCATCGAATATCATTTTGGAAAAAAAAATGTTGTTGCTGATGCCTTCAGCTGAAAGATTCATTCTCCTTCCCCATCGGTTTTGGCTTACATATGCACCCAATATATGCCAATGTTGCTAGATTTGAAAGATACAAGTGTGCATTTTGGCACTGATTTTTCTGGTTTGTTGTTGGCACAAATCGAAGTCATGCCTACCTTGATTGAGGAAATCTGGAATCAACAAACAGAAGATCCAACAATGGCTGAAATTCGGAAGCAACTATCTGATAGTGTAGATGCCATAGCTCACGATTTCAGAGTGCGAGATGATGGAATTTTTGTCTTTAGAAACCAGGTATGTATGCCATAAGATGTTGATATTCGCAACCTGATTTTATCTGAGGCACATAGTTCAAAATTCATTATCCATCCTGGTTGTACTAAGATGTACCGAGATCTAAAGGAGCAATATTGGTGGCAGAACATGAAGCACCACATTGCTGAGTTTGTTGCTGGTTGCCTTGTATGTCAACAAGTGAAGATCAAGCATCAAAGACCTGCTGGTCTTTTTCAGTATGATAGATACACCTAAGAAATTGGCTGTTTGTTACTTGGAAGAACATGAAGCGCCAAATTGCTGAGTTCGTTACCCGATGCCTTGTATGTCAACAAATGAAGATCAAGCATCAAAGACCCGCTGGTCTATTTCAGTCATTTTCGATTCCAGAATGGAAATGGGAGCTTGTCACGATGAATTTTGTGACCGGTTTGCCTAGATTTCAGTGAGGATTCGAATCCATTTGGGTGATCGTGGATCGATTGACAAAATCTGCACTGTTCCTTCCTATTCGTGTGACAGATACACCTGAGAAATTGGCTGTTTGTTACTTGGACGAAATTGTTCGACCATATGGAGTGCCAGTTTCTATTATTTCAGATCATGATCCTCATTTTACATCAGGATTTTGGTAAAAATTCCAGAATGCTCTGGGTCAAGTTTGAATTTTAGTACAACATTTCATCCTCAGACTGATGGCCAATTTGAGAGGACGATTCAGACATTGGAGGACATGCTACGTGCTATTGTACTAGACCAACATACTTCTTGGGAACGATGTCTACCGTTGGTAGAGTTCGCTTACAACAATAGTTTCCATGTAAGCATCGGTATGGCTCCTTCTGAAGCGTTATGTGGGAGCCATTACAAAACACCCATTTGCTGGAATGAAGTAGGCGAAAGACGCATAGACAATCCAGAATTAATCGATCAAGCAATGGAGCAACTGAATTTAATTCGACAAGGGCTGAAGACAACGCAAGATTGGCAGAAAAATTATGCCGATAATCGATGAAGGGAGCTGGAATTTGAGGTAGGTGACAAAGTATTCCTGAAAGTCTGTCCGTGGCAAGGAGTCCTACTTTTTTAGCAACGAGGAAAACTAGAACCTCATTACATTGGTCCATATGACATCATTGAAAGAATCAGACCTGTTTCATACCGCCTTGCACTACCTTTGAACATAGAAAAAATTCACAACATGTTTCATTTCTCAATGTTGAGAAAGTATGTGCGAGACCCTACTCATGTGATCAAAGAAGCACCAATCTAGGTTGCTGAAGACCTATCCTATCCCGTACAGCCAGTTCCCATACTAGATCAGTCAATTTGTCAGCTTCGCAGTCAAAGTCTGCCTATGGTACGAGTTGTTTTGCATAATGGCCAAATCGAGGAACAATCTTAGGAGACTGAGAAATCTATGCATGCAAAATTTCCTTACCTGTTTGCTTAGGTACTTGTGCTGAAATTTCGAGGACAAAATTTTTATACAGAGAGGAGGGTGTGTGTGAGACCTCGCTCTTTTATCGTATAGTTATTTTTCAGCATTTTCGAGTTACTAGACATATTAGCTAATGACTTCGACGCCCGTACGAGTCATTTCGGCAATGCCTAAATTTTTACTGTATCCATTCTACCGTATGATAAATATTTTTTTCAGATAGTAAATTTTACCCTGATAGATTATTTTGAGAAAGTGGTGAGGTTAGTTTGGTAAGTCCCCGAGTTATACCCCGTCGAGGATTCCAGACGAGTTTTGTTTACCGTGTGACGGTAATATTTTACGATTGAGTCCGTAAATGATCCTAGGTGGACCCGAGTGAACCTTAGACACCTGAGTAACCCTATGAAAGGTAAACAGTGAGTAAAATCATCATAGAGTAAAATCAGATTACACAAATCACAAAAATTAATCACCGTAAATTCTTGATTTTTTTTCCGTACGTAACTCAGCAATTGCAGTGAGTAATTACATAAGATTTTCACCTGGATTAAATATACATTACCTTCCCATACTTACCTCAAGGTCCACACCAAATACAGCCACAATTTGGGTCCCTTATGTGTTTATACAAGTTTAGTGTCTAGTTGTGCCATTATTGTTCAAATCTGTCTTCACATGCTTAACCTTTTGTGTAGACCACATTCTAAATCAAAATTGTCTGCCATTTTCATACCTGATGCTTTTCCTTTCAAGCTAAAGTCGGAATTCCTCTCCTAGTGGTGATTCTTTTGAATTTTTTTTTTGGTTTATATTGGTTAATAACCCACCTAAACTAGACATTACACACATGATTAATTCAAACTTCAACCTTCCCCTAACACATTTGATTACACATCATTTCCTGGTCCTCCCACCAGAATTTTTCTCTTCTTTTCTAGCTAAAACACACCTCTCCACTTACCCTTGTCTGTCATTGCAAGATTACCACTCACTTTCATCTGATTGCCATTGGTTTGGGAACCCTTTTGATCACTCACCATCTTGCAAATTCTGGTTCCTCTTGTGTGCCCCCTCTTGAGTCCGACTTTCCCTCTCTTTGGTATGCATTTTTTTTCACTTTCTGGTCTATTCTTGCTTGCCTGAATGTACACCTAAGTCACCAGAAGTCTCACCTGAAATACCAAAACTTGTGCTGCTGCAACCAAACCTTTTATTCTATCTTTGGAACTAATCTGTTCTTGATCTTGGTACCTATCTTCTTCAATTTTTCTTCCTTCTCTAAGCCTATCCGAACACCCTCTCTGATACCTTGAACTCTTCGTTAATCCAACCTGCCAAGAAACTCAAGACTGAACCCAGAAATTCATTCGCCAAGTTCATAAGCCAAACTCGTCACCCTACAGTTTCCGCAACTTGTAGATTTTATATTTTTTTTTTCTACTCTATCAAATTTTCCATTCTTCATATCCACGTTCTTCTTAGAATGTCAGAAATTTACGATAAACATTTCATGAGAAATAGTTAAGTTTAACCTATCGGAAGTACCCTTAGATCCACAAGTGTCACAATCAAACAAGATACATCAAGGTGAGTTGTTGATAGTATATATATATATACTTGGGTCAAGTAGATCCATAAGTGTTCTTTGGATTTGAGTATAGATCTGATGGATCCTAACCATGAGTATGTTACGATCTTATGGTAGGCATAGCAGGGCTTGTAGGAAAGGACTCCGTGATCAGAGACAAAAGGTGGGAGACTTCGTATCATCGGTTTGATCGGCTACTCACTTTTATATAGTTTACATAAATGATTTTGTTTTGGTTTTGAGTATGAGGCATGCTTGAAATGGTTTAATTGCGACTAGTGATGTACTCGGCATGTGTTTGAAAATTAATATTTATGTATGTGTTTTGGTTTTGTGAAATATGCGTGAAAACTACCCACATGTTTAAATGTGTTTAAGATGAAGAATAGAAATTTGGATGGGTGATGTTTACCCTTGATGCTGTCGAGTATCACATGCCATTTTCTAAGTGTTTTTCTTTTTTGTTTTGGCATGATTTGGGGTGTTACGAACTTACAAGGATGCATGTTTAAAAAGAAAAATTTATGAAAGATGATTTAGCATGATTTTTGGTTACTTTACCATTTCGATACACATGTGTTGTATGATATTTTGAACATGTGTAAATTATCCCATTGAAATGGTTTTATGAATTTTGGGGCATTTTGGTGGGTATATATATGAGAGATATGATATCGTGAATTATACGAAACGCTTGGCCAATGCGAGGTAAGTATTCGGACGTCCCGTAGTAGGGGAGCAATTTTTACTGTAGGGAGTTATATAGTTGCGTTATCTGACATTTGATCACAGGTCGTGAGTATGGATCGTGGAGGACGTGTGTATTCCCTCCGCTTCACAGATAACAATGGCGGCGGGACATTTATGCATAATTTGTAATAACTCAACCTCTACTGCCATTGGGCCTCCGACGGTTCTACGCGCAGAACCGATTCGTGTGGTGTTTTACGTCTGTCCCGTGGGATTTCTCGATACTATATGATGCGTTTACCATAACCACTCAGTTTGGACCGTTGGGTCTGATTTTTGAACTTTCACTAGTCATGTTACATACACCGGTTTTATACTTGCATTTTAAAAGAAAAGGTTTTTCGTATTGCCTCTACTCATTCCCCGGGAACGTTTATGATGCTGTGTCTCTCAAGGAGGTTCTAGTGATCTCACCCCCATTTGTTATCCCTTTCATGTTCAGCTGAGGAGAAGCCTAGCCTCCCCTAGAACATCAGACAGTAGGTGCTGAACTATGGCTGTGCAGTTGTGTTTGTGGATTGCATGCATTTTACATTTCTTTGACATTTATATTTCGGACTGCAATAAATAATTTGGACTGGACTTTCATCCTTTTTGGGTTGATTTGATTTTCCATTTTTTTATTATTTTTTTTTTCTTTTACAAAGCCTTCCGTTAAACAACTTCGCAAATTGGTGTTTGAAATAAACTAAGTTGTTCTTTTAAAATAATAAATATTTACAAACCTATTACAAATACAAAGATTTTAGAACCATGCTCAAACATTTTTTCATGAGTTAGTACAGGTTTCCTTGATTATATAAGAATCTAATAAACTTGGTTGTATTGCTGAGAAACGGCAACCAGAATTTTATAACTTTACGGATTTTGTAAGAGAAGCCTTGTAGGGTTCTGGTTGGTCCCTCGGTGGGGTCAATTTGAGTCCTACGGTGGTGAGGTCCGGTATCTGGGATCGGGTCCTCACAAGGTTGGTAGCGGAGCATGATTTTCACATGTTGGTTTAAAAAAATAGTTTTGTACAACTAGTTCTTTTTTTTTTGTATTGCACAGGATGATCATAGTTCAGCTATAGTCGAGTGGTATTGATAGTGTATTAGACTGAACATATTTTTTTTTATGCCTTAGAGATGGCAAAGAAAGGAAAGAATGCTGCTCACCGAGTTGAGGCTGACCCAGAGAGGTCTGCTAGTGCCGAGTCTGTTGATGGACCTAATGCACCTGAGGTGCAAGTAGAGGCAGCAGTAAATCCCCAGGCTGAGCCCGAGCCCGTAGCACCTGCATCACATGTAGGACTTGACCCTATTCTACTCCAGCTTCTTACCACCATGACCACCATGGAGGCTATATTACGTCAGCTTGTTCATCAGCATCAGCCTCCACCTCCACCACCTATAGTGGATCCTATTCGTCCACCTATGCCGTCTACACCTGTTGAACACGACCGTCGACCCATTGGTGGACCGTTACCTGTTGAAATTACAAAGCTACTTCGTGAGGCACGGGAGTTGGGATGTCAAAGTTTCTCAGGTACCAGTGATGTATCAATTGCTCGGAATTGGATGGACATGGTTTGCTGTGCAGCGCGAGCCATGAGACTTTCCGACGTTGACAAGGTGAACCTAGCGACATTTATGCTCGAGGAGGAGGCTCTTGTCTGGTGGGACTCCGTAGGTCTTCCATACGACCACGAGCCAACATGGGAGCAATTCGTAGCTGAGTTTGATGAACGCTTCAATACTGTGTACCACCATGAACAGAGACGTACTGCATTCTATCAGCTTCGTTTGGGAACTCGTACTGTTCTTAAGTACAAGAAGGAGTTACGTCAGTTAACTGTCTATGCCTCAGCAGAGGACCTGTACACCTGCCAAGCTAGCCCACCGTTTCCAGGAGGGCCTCAGCGACGAGATTCAACGAGTCATCGGTACCATACCGACGACTGACTTTCAGGCATTACTCGTAGCTGCGACGCGAGCAGAGAGGATCATACTCCGACAGAGGGGTCACAGGCTAGGACACCTACAACCTTCTCGTAGCGGTGGACCTATCCGACACGGACGGAGACCTGATCAGCGATTGAGCCGACCTAATCGTTCTACCCCGACTGGCTATTTTCGATCATTCCCACAGAGGTCTTTCTCTGCAAGCCGACCAGTCTATTCCATAGCATCTGCATCGACACCGTGGTGTGCCAACTGTAAGCAGAGCCACCCACCACCATGTCCTCACCCGGTAAGGTGTTTTACTTGCAACCAGACGGGTCATATTGCCAGAGATTGTCCGAGAGGTGCTTCGAGTCAGAGTGTCGCACCAGCCGTTAGAGCCGGACCTAGCCGTGGACCTACTCAGAGTTCATCGAGACCAACGAGAGCACCTGGCCGCCCTTCCACCAGTCAGGCACCTGGAGCCCCATAGACACAGCCAACACACACTCAACTATTCACTTTGACTGACACAGAGGCATGCGTCAACCCTGATGTGGTGACAGGTACCCTTATTGTTTTCTCTCGTACCGCTCGTGTTTTACTTGATCCCGGAGTAAATCATTCATTTGTTAGCACAAGTATAGTTGAGTATGCGGATAGGGAATTATCATTACTTGAGCCCCCGATGGTAGTCTGGACACCACTAGGACAGCAGTTGACGTGTGATCATGTATTGCTTGCTTGTGAACTACGTATGGGGACGATCGCGATCGAGGTTGATTTGATTCCGTTCGACATGCTGGAGCTTGATATTATCCTCGGCATGGATTGCTTATCTCGATATCGAGCAAGGATGGAGTGCCATTCGAAGAAGGTGTGGTTCAGTCTTCCCGACGGAACTGAATTCTGTTTCGAGGGCGATCGGCGAGTCATTTTGAACTGCCTTATTTCGTGTCTTAGCGCACAAAAGATGATCAGCAAGGGTTGTGTTGCCTTTCTAGCCCATGTTCATGAGATCCAGGCTGAACCGCCGAAGTTGGAGGAAGTTCCTGTTGTTCATGATTTTCCAGACGTGTTTCCCGATGATATTACCGGTTTGCCACCCGTTCGTGAGATCGAGTTCGAGATCGAGTTATTGCCGGGCACTACTCCGATTTCTATTCCCCCATATCGTATGGCACCAGCAGAGATGAGAGAGCTGAAGATTCAGTTAGAGGAGCTTGTTGATCGAGGCTTTATCCGTCCGAGTGTATCACCCTGGGGAGCACCGGTCTTGTTCGTTAAGAAGAAAGACGGTTCGCTAAGGCTGTGCATAGATTATCGTCAGTTGAACCGGATGACCATAAAAAAAAGTATTCGTTGCCCCGTATTGACGATTTATTTGATCAGTTGCAGGGAGCCGCAGTGTTCTCAAAGATTGACCTGAGGTCAGGTTACCATCAGCTGAGAGTTCGGGAGTCTGATGTCCCAAAGACTGCATTCAGGTCACGATACGGCCATTATGAGTTCTTGGTGATGCCGTTTGGGTTAACGAATGCACCAGCATTTTTCATGGACCTGATGAACCGGGTATTCCGTGAGTTCCTTGATCAGTTTGTCATTGTTTTCATCGATGACATCCTGATTTATTCGAAGTCGAAGGAGGAACATGCCAACCATTTGAGGACTATTCTTGGCATTCTACGAGCACAACAGTTGTATGTCAAGTTCTCAAAGTGTGAATTCTGGTTACCCGAGGTGAGTTTCTTGGGACATGTAGTATCTGTCAGAGGTGTGCATGTTGATCCCAAGAAGGTGGAAGCCGTTGTTGCATGGGAGCCTCCCCGAAGTGTGACCGAGATACGCAGTTTCCTTGGATTAGCCGGTTATTATCGAAGGTTTGTTCAGGACTTCTCACTATTGGCAGGCCCATTGACACGATTGACACGTAAGGGTACTCCGTTCGTTTGGTCAGAACAGTGTGAGAAGAGTTTTGCTGAATTGAAGTCCCGTTTGGTAACCGCACCAGTCTTGACCTTGCCTGTCACTGGAAAAGGTTACGTGGTGTACAATGATGCATCGAAGAACGGTTTGGGTTGTGTTCTGATGCAAGATGGGAAGGTAGTCGCCTATGCTTTCGCGACAGTTGAGACCGCACGAGTGTAACTATCCTACCCATGATCTGGAGCTTTCAGCAATAGTATTCGCCTTGAAGATCTGGCGTCATTATCTCTATGGAGAGACGTGCAGAGTCTTCATAGACCACAAGAGTCTCAAATATCTCCTGACCCAGAAAGAGCTGAACTTGAGACAGAGGCGATGGTTGTAAATTGATCAAAGATTACGAATTGGTGATTGAGTACCATCCCGGGAAGGCCAACGTCGTAGCAGATGCTTTGAGCAGGAAGACATCATCTTCCTTAGCATATGTTCGAGCTGAGTACATGCCGATGTTGCTGTCCATGAGATCTTCTAGAGTGCAGTTGGATTATGATGACAAGGGAGCTTTGCTAGCTCAGATTGTGGTCAGACCCACTCTCTTGGAGAATATTCGGAATAAGCAATCAGTGGATCCGAATTTAGTTCGTGTGGGGATGTCAGTTAGATAATCCCGATGACGGTGATTCAGTCAGCGAGTTTCCGTGTTCGTGATGATGGCATTCTTACTTTTCGAGGCCGTGTATGTGTGCCGCATGATGATAATTTGAGACAGTTGATTATGGAGGAAGCTCACAATTCGGCATTTTCCATTCACCCCGGAAGCACCAAAATGTACCGTGATTTACGACAGCAGTACTGGTGGTCCGGTATGAAGAGACATATTGCTGAGTTTGTATCCCAGTTGTTTGCGTGTGTCAGAAGGTCAAGGCTGAGCATCAATGACCAGCGGGTAAGTTACAATCACTTCCGATCCCCGAGTGGAAGTGGGAGCACGTAACGATGGATTTTGTTGTGGGATTACCGAGGACACTGCGAGGTTTTGATGCTGTTTGGGTGATCGTGGACAGATTAACCAAGTCTGCCCATTTTCTACCGATCCGAGTGACAGATACACCCGAGCGTCTGGCATCAAGATACATGGACGAGATTATCCGATTGCATGGAGTGCCGGTGTCGATTGTCTCCGATCGTGATCCAAGATTTACTTCCCGTTTTTGGGGGAAATTACATAGTGCTTTGGGTACAAAGCTGAATTTCAGTACAGCTTTTCACCCTCAGACGGATGGTCAATCTGAACGCAGTATCCAGACATTGGAAGATATGTTACGAGCTTGTGCCTTAGACCGAGAGACTACTTGGGACCGTTGTCTTCCATTGGCGGAGTTTACATACAACAACAGTTTCCAAGTTAGTATCGGTATGGCACCGTATGAGGCTTTGTACGAGAGGCGATGTCGGACACCATTATGCTGGGATGAGGTCGGAGAGAGGCGCCTTGATAATCCCTAGTTGATTGACCAGGCAACCGAGCAGTTCGTACAGATTCGTCAGAGGCTGAGAGCAGCTCATGATAGGCAAAAGAGTTATGCCGATCATCGACGACGTGAGCTTGAGTCCGAGGTTGGAGACCGAGTCTTTCTCAAAGTTGCTCCGTGGCGTGGTGTGCTTCATTTTCAGCAACGACGCAAGTTAACACCGAGGTACATTGGCCCGTTCCTTATCATAGAGCGGGTGGGACCAGTGGCGTACCGACTGGAGTTGCCGCCGGATATGGAGAGGATCCACAGTGTGTTTCACGTATCTATGCTACGAAAATATGTTCCCGACCCTTCGCATGTGTTGGAGCAGCCGCCAGTAGAGGTTACTAGTGACTTGTCATTTCCTATTCAGCCTGTGGAAATTGTGGATCGTATGGAGAGGCAGTTACGCCGACGAACCGTTCCAATGGTTCGTGTGACTTGGCGTAACGGTCCTTTTGAGGAGGAAAGCTGGGAGACGGAGGAGTCAATGCGACGACGTTACCCAAACTTGTTCAATTCAGATAAGTGAATTTCGGAAACGAAATTTTTGTAAGGAGGGGAGGTTGTGAGACCTCGCTCTTTTATCGCATAGTTATTTTTCAGCATTTTTAAGTGTTAGTTATTTACTAGACTTATTAGCTAATGACTTCGACGCCCGTACGAGTCATTTCGGCAATGCCTAAATTTTTACTGTATCCATTTCTACCGTATGATAAATATTTTTTATCAGATGGTAAACTTTACCCTGATAGATTATTTTGAGAAAATGGTGAGGTTAGTTTGGTAAGTCCCCGAGTTATACCTCGTCAAGGATTCCGGACGAGTTTTGTTTACCGTGTGACGGTAACATTTTACAATTGAGTCCGTAAATGATCCTAGGTGGACTTGAGTGAACCTTAGGCACCTGAGTAACCCTATGAAAGGTAAACAGTGAGTAAAATCATCATAGAGTAAAATCAGATTACACAAATCACAAAAATTGATCACCGTAAATTCCTGATTTTTTTTTTCGTACGTAACTCAACAATTACAGTGAGTAATTACATAAAATTTTCACCTGGATTAAATCTACATTACCTTCCCATACTTACCTCAGGGTCCACACCAAATACAGCCACAATTTGGGTCCCTTATGTGTTTATACAAGTTGAGTGTCTAGTTGTGCCATTATTGTTCAAATCTGCATTCACATGCTTAACCTTTTGTGTAAACCACATTCTAAATCAAAGTTGTCTGCCATTTTCATACCTGATGCTTTTCCTTTCATGCTAAAGTAGGAATTCCTCTCCTGGTGGTGATTCTTTTGAATTTTTTTTTGG
This sequence comes from Passiflora organensis, assembly GCA_019739055.1. Lineage (NCBI taxonomy): Eukaryota > Viridiplantae > Streptophyta > Magnoliopsida > Malpighiales > Passifloraceae > Passiflora > Passiflora organensis. The sequence continues at coordinate 4,740 of JAEPBF010000040.1, read as the reverse complement.
TTTATATTGGTTAATAACCCACCTAACTAGACATTACATACATGATTAATTCAAACTTCAACCTTCCCCTAACACATTTGATTACGCATCATTTCCTGGCCCTCCCACCAGAATTGTTCTCTCCTTTTCCAGCTAAAACACACCTCTCCACTTACCCTTGTCTGCCATTGCAAGATTCCCACTCACTTTCATCTGATTGCCATTGGTTTGGGAACCCCTTTGTCACTCACCATCTTGCAAATTCTGGTTTCCTCTTGTGTGCCCCCTCTTGAGTCCGACTTTCCCTATCTTTGGTATGCATTTTCTTTCACTTTCTGGTCTATTCTTGCTTGCCTGAATGTACACCTAAGTCACCAGAAGTCTCACCTGAAATACCAAAACTTGTGCTGCTGCAACCAGACCTTTTCTTCTATCTTTGGAACTAATCTGTTCTTGATCTTGGTACCTATCTTCTTCAATTTTTCTTCTTTCTCTAAGCCTATCTGAACACCCTCTCTGATACCTTGAACTCTTCGTTGAACCAACCTGCCAAGAAACTCAAGACTGAACCCAGAAATTCATTTCCCAAGTTCATAAGCCAAACTCGTCATCCTACAGTTTCCGCAACTTGTAGATTTTCTATCTTTTTTTCTACTCGGCCCAATTTTCCATTCTTCAATTTGGATGGGTGATGTTTACCCTTGATGTTGTCGAGTATCACATGCCGTTTTCTAAGTGTTTTTTCTTTTGTTTTGGCATGATTTGGGGTGTTAAGAACTTATAAGGATGCATGTTTTAAAAAAAAAATTTATGAAAGATGATTTAGCATGATTTTTGGTTACTTTACCATTTCGATACACATGTGTTGTATGATATGTTGAACATGTGTAAATTATCCCATTGAAATGACTTTATGAATTTTGGGACGTTTTGGTGGGTATATATATGAGAGATATGATACCGTGAATTACACGAAGCGCTTGGCCAATGCGAGGTAAGTATTCGGACGTCCCGTAGTAGGGGAGCGATTCTTACCGTAGGGAGTTGTATAGTTGCGTTATATGACCTTTGATCACAGGTCGTGAGTATGGAGCGTGGAGGACGTGTGTATTCCCTCCGCTCTACAGACAACAATGGCAGCGGGACATTTATGCATAATTTGTAATAACTCAAACTCTACTGCCATTGGGCCTCCGACGGTTCTACGCGTTTAACCGATTCGTGTGGTGTTTTACGTCTGTCTCGTGGGATTTCTCGATACTATATGATGCGTTTACCGTAACCACTCATTTTGGACCGTTGGGTCTGATTTTTGAACTTTCATTAGTCATGTTACTTACACCGGTTTTATACTTGCATTTTAAAACAAAAGGTTTTTCGTATTGCCTCTACTCATTCCCCGTGAACGCTTATGATATTGTGTCTCTCACGGAGGTCCTAGTGATCTCACCCCCATTTGTTATCCCTTTCAGGTTCAGCTGAGGAGAAGCCTAGCCTCCCCTAGAACATCGGACAGTAGGTGCTGAACTATGGCTGTGCAGTTGTGTTTGGGGATTGCATGCATTTTACATTTCTTTGACATTTATATTTCGGACAGCAATAAATATTTTGGACTGGACTTTCATTCTTTTTGGGTTGATTTGGTTTTCCATTTTTTTTATTATTTTATTTTTTTTCTTTTACAAAGCTTTACGCTAAACAACTCCGCAAATTGGTGTTTGAAATAAACTAAGTTGTTTTTTTAAAATAATAAATATTTTCAAACCCATTACAAATACCAAGATTTTAGAACCATGCTCAAACACTTTTTCATGAGTTAGTACAGGTTTCCTTGAATATATGAGAATCCAATAAACTTTGTTGTATTGCTGATAAACGGCAACCAGAATTTTATAACTTTACGAATTTTGTAAGAGAAGCCTTGTAGGGTTCTGGTTGGTCCCTCGTTGGGGTCAATTCGAGTCATACGGCGGGGTGAGGTCCGGTATCCGGGATCGGGTCCTCACAGAGTACCAGTTTCTATAGTTTCAGATCGTGACCCTCATTTCACTTCACGATTTTGTGAGAAATTCCAGAATGCACTGGGTTCAAGATTGAATTTCAGTATAGCATTTCATCCACATACCGATGGTCAATCAGAAAGGACAATTGAGACACCCGAAGACATGCTACGAGCGAGTGTATTGGATCAGCAAATCAGTTGTTGGATCAGAAAATTTGCTTACAACAATAGTTTTCATGCAAGCATTGGTATGGTACCCTATGAAGCACTATATGGAAGACATTGCAGAACTCCCATTCGATAGAAAGAAGTAGGCTAGAGACACCTAGACAATCTGGAATTAATTGACCAAGCAACAGAACAATTAAGCATGATCCGACAAAGGTTAAAAACAACCCAGGATCGACAGAAAAGCTACGCCGACAATCGACGAAGGGAGCTAGAATTTGCGGTAGGTGACAATGTATTTTTGAAGGTCGCCCCATGGAAAGGAGTCTTTCATTTTCAGAAGCGAGGTAAGCTAGCACCTCGCTACATTGGTCCAATAACACTGTCAAAAGAATCAGTCCTGTTGCATACTGACTTGCACTACTCCAAATATGGAAAGAATTCACAACGTATTTCACATTTCAATGATAAGAAAATCCTTATAGATAGATAATTGCCTTAGAGATTAAAATCCCTAAAAATAAGGGAAGATAATTAAAGAGTTTAATTATCTGGTAAATTATCTTATTTTGATAAAGTGATTAAAAGTAGTAATCATAATTCTATACCCATTCATTATAAATAGGAAGCCAACTCCACAAAAATCATTCATAGAAAAAATACAAAATTCGTATAAGCCTAAAACCCTATACCTCCCTATAAACGCTAAAATTTACTGAAGCTTTAAACCAATATAACTCTCTCATTGTTCATCGGATCGCTGTAAATAATAGCTTTTTGGAAAACTTTCTTCATCCTCTTTCCAAATATTTTTTCTTTTGTCAGAAGGATAGTATTTCTTTCTCTAAGGTTAAGTTGAAATTCGGTGGCACTGCCAAATTTTCTTAAAATTCAGAATAGCATAACTTATTCATCGTTTGTGTTATCTCTACAAATAATAGCTTGTTGGAAAATTCCTTTCATCATCTTTCCAAAAATCTTTGGTTTTGTTTCAGGAGGTTAGTATTTCTTTTTTTAAAGATATGTTAAAAATCGACGGTGGAATTAGGTTTTCGCCAATTCTTCTTGAATTTCAAAATAGCATAACTCTCTCATCGTTTGTCAGATCCTACAAATAATAGCTTGTTGGAAAGTTCTTTTCATCCTATTTCCAACCATATATGTTTTGTTGTTTTAATGTAAATATTTTCTTGTCTAAGATTAAGTTGAAAATCGGCGATGAAATTTGCATAGTTAATTGGAATGGTAATTCAGGTGAATCTTGTTAAGTTCTTGACTATCACATCACATATCCAAGGGGGAGGCACCTGCAGTATCTGATCACTGATTTCTGATAGGTTTGGTGAGTGGTAGTGGTAAGGAAGTAGGATATTCAATTGATTCAATTGATTATTGAATATGCATGCTTAGTTTGTTTTCGTCTTTGCCTGGTGATAATATAGGTGGTTCAGAATTATCTAATAAAGGCAAAGGAGTATCTTCTTGTTCAGAGACAAGAGATGTAGGATCTACACCTCATCGTTTCTCTAGAGACCCCTGTTATTCTCTTGATGTTTTGTTACCTACTCTTGTTGTACTGCATGCGATTGGATTATAGGGTGAGAGTATGAAATTCGGAACGAGATATGGATCTCATAGGCTATATAGAACCGCTGAGTTAGGTATTGAGTGCCTGGGTTGCATATGTTATGTAACTGAATATGCTGATTGTGTTCTGACATGATTGAGGATACCCTGTTTTGGTATTATGCTGTGTACTTGCCTGTGTGTGCTTGTACGTGTTTGTGTGTCAGGATTCTTTTCCGGTGGCCATTTGGGGTAAGCGCTAATGCTACTAGGGAGAGGAAAGGTTTTTACTGGTATGGGAGTTGTATAGGCGGCAAAACCCCAGCATGCTCGCGTTGGATATCTATCCTTGCGAGGCAAGAAGCCCTTATCCTTGCGAAGTTTGGGATGCTCTAGTCCGTGTGTGGTTAGGGAAGACTTGTCCGTGTGTGGCAAGACGACTTGTCGTTGTGAGGCAAGATGAATAGGCTTACTGATTAGTTTGTGTGTTCTACTCTTTGTGCAGTAAGCCTTGGACAACACAGGTGGAAGGGGATGACCTTTCTTCTTCATTGCCGAGAGTAATCTGTTGAGTTCTATCTGCCTGTGTACTTCTGATCTTTCGGAAGTCTTTGTAGTCATTCCTCAACTATAGATTCAGCCCTAACCTCTATTTGATTGATTCTTGAATTTCGTGATCCCTTTTAGGTGTTTAGGAATGATCTAATGTGAATTGAGAGATTTGTGTTTAAGGTTTCTGCAGATCTTATGATGCTGTGACCCTACTGAGATTCTTGTAATCTCATACCATTGTTTTTACCATTTTCCAGGCTTAGGTACAACTATTGTCCGTAGTACCAGTGTGTGAGATCAAGGCTGCACGGCGGGGCGATATCGCATCACATTTGCATACTTGATCCTTGTTTACTTGCGCATATAACATAAATAATTGAGCTACTTTCTGGTTTATTTTCAGATCCCTCCTTTGCTTGCTATTTCCGTAATATGTTGGAGGATTTCTTGCTGATTGTTTGGATCCCTATGGG